>CM035425.1:60927735-60992735 GCA_020310875.1 Ceratopteris richardii | reverse complement strand
ACCCTAAATTTCAACCGTAGGTCCTAATGTAGATTGTGAACCCTATTACCCTAAACCCCATGTGTGTGTATACCCTATTTGTAAACCCTAAAAAACCTTAAAACAAAACCCTAAACCTTGTGTGTGGTTAACCTATGTATATGTGTGTGTGAATGTATAAACCCTAAGTGTCTAAAGACCAAAACCCCTATATATACCCTATGCCTAACCCTAATTACCCTAAAAACCCTGATTAAAAACCCTGATGTGTGCAACCCTATCTATGTGTCTATATGTGTCCTACCCTATGTGGGTTTTTCACCCTTATGAATTTGTATGTAACCCTAATATGTGCATGTATATGAGTGGATGTGAGGGTGATTTAATATGTTTAATTATGTGTATGAGTGTAAATAAAAAATTAATTATTTAAACCTCAATCTAAGGGGAAAATAAGTGAAAAATAAAAAGTGAACAATAAATAAATAATTATCCAAACTAGATTGGAATAAGAACAAGTCTATATGTGTTTATATGTGTAGATTTTGGAAGATCTCTATCAAATAAGTATGAGAACCTAGATGAAGAAGAATGTGGGTATGTATAAATATGGGGAGCATTGAACAATGACTTTTTTCTAACTCATTTTTGGAGGTTTGATTTTTGATAGAGATAGAGTACCATCTCTCTTCCCTCGTTCCCTCTCCATCCACAAGTACATGGAACAAGAGAGAGAAAGAGAGAGAGAGAGAGAGAGAGAGAGATCCATCTCTTTGCCCTCTTCTCTTCATCCTTTCTTTGGCACATCACAGGACCAATTTTGCATAGACAGAGACAGCGAGTAATAAAAAAGCTTTGAAAATCTAATTTGATGCAGGCAACACGCATAGCTAGTCCATACACACACGCACAAAGAGCAATAAAATGAAGCTCTAAAGCTTTGATTTGATGCAGGAAACACATGGAGTTGAAGTCTAGATATATATATATATATATATATATATATATATATATATATATATATATATATATATATATATATATATAATGATAATAGGAAACAACTTGATGGGCTATGGTGTGCAACAAGCATATCCAAAGAGTAGAGAGAAAGATGAGAGACTGAGAGAGAGAGAAAGATAAATGAAACCTCACTATGCTATTCACATATAGATGCATGATAAATATATGGAGAGAGAGAGAGAGAAGAAGAAGAAGGAACTTGATTGGAGACGGCTTTGACAGATGTTCACGATGCACATAGAGTAGACAGTCGACAAAAATCATAGAGAGAGAGAGAGAAACAAAGACAAGGGGCTCTAACAAGTGAATGGTGCATACAGCAAGTACTGACATAGTGGGGAGAGAGAGAGAGAGAGAGAGAGAGAGAGAGAGAGAAAGAGAAAGAGAAAGAAAGAGAGAGAAGTCTAACAAGTGCATAGATCCATGGTAGATGGATAGAGAGAGGGAGAGGGAAAGAGAGAGAGAGAGAGAGAGAGAGATTTCTTGAATGTTTTTTTGCTTGTTTTGTTTATTATTTTATTGATTATTGTTATTATTATTTAATTAATTACTTAGTAAAATACAAAGAAATATAAATAAACCTAATTGTAAATATAGTTTAATGTATTAATTAATTAACTTATAATATATTTAGTATATTATCAGAATAAAATATAAATAAAATTTATATAATAAAAATAGTAAAGTATAGATAAATTTTAGGAATTAATAAAAATATAAACACTGAACAATTTCCATTTGGCACATAGGAGCAAAGTTCTCATCAAAATTAATGCCCTTCTCTTGAGCATAACCTTTGGCAACATGCCTAGACTTACACTTATTGATTGTTCCATCAAGATTACCTTTTTGCTTGTATATCCAACAAGTTTCAATGACCTTTTTGCCTTAAGGCAAGTCACATAAATATCAAGCCCCATTCTTCATTATGGCATCAAATCCGGATTTCATAGCATATGTCCAATTTTTTTTCTTCCTATGCTTCATCAAATAAATGGGATCATTCACATCACAAAGACTAAAGATATCCATTACATAATAATATGATGCAAGAGCATGAATGCTATTGCATCTTCCACAAAAACTATATGAAGACTAACCAAGATCTATTTAATATGTAGATGATACATGTGATATCCTTCGTTTCACAATTGTACCCAACAAAAATACATTTCACAACCTTATCTTCAAATTTTTTTGCATTGCATTCAGGCACCAATGCATATATCAAACAAGTAAAAAGTTGAAAATGATCAACATATGGTTTACAACCATGCCAAGCCTCATATGGACTGATAAATTGCAATGCTTTGGTAAGACACTTGTTAAGTACATATGTTGCACACATAACAACCTTAAGCCAGAAGCTATGTGGTGAAGCATGACTTTTGACCATACACCTTTCCATTCCCATGAGAAACATGTTCCTCCTCTTAGTAAATCTATCTTTTTGAGGTTCACATGGCATTATACATTGATGTTTTATCCCATGCTCAACCAAAAATGCATAAAACTCAAAATTCATATACTCCATCCCTCCATCAAAATGGAGGGTGCCCATTTTACACGTTGAGAGATTTCCAGCCATAACCAAGAACAATTTAAAGTAGGTAAAATCTTTTGACTTTGCTTTCAATGGATAAACTCATTCAAGCCTAAAAAAATCATCAATGAAAGTCACAAAGTATAGGTTATTCATAGATGAAGATGTTTTCATGGGACCATAGACATCATTGTGAACAAGCTTCAATTTGTGCGCACCTCTAACTTAATCATCTTTGGGAAAGGAAGAATGATACAGACCTCATAAACATGTTTAGAAGGTGCCTTAAGTTCAGGCAAAGAGGACACCATTTTAGATTTTTTTTGGCAAAGCAAACTAGCAAAATTCAGAAGAGGCATTCCAAAGTTTTGCATCCAAAATAGCTTGAGAATCATGAATTACACATGCTTGATATCTCAGATTTTGCATAATCTATGAGTTTATATAGCACATGACATAAAATGCAAGAACCAATGATATTATTATTGTTTGAGAGATCATGAACTCTACACCTTTCATCGATAAATTTAACAACAAAGCCAATTTTGGCTAGTGTTGAAATTGATAATAAATTATTTTTATCCATGAAACATATAAGGCATCCAATAGTGTGAGAGTACTACCATCAAAAATAATAAGAATGATATTTACAACTCCCATGATAGGATAATAGGATTTTTTTGCACATGTGAGAGTGTTCTCTAAGAGGTAATATGTTTGGTTGCACCACCACAAAATACCAAAGTTCATTGAAGTCTACTATTGATATACAATATTCATGAGAAGATGGTTCATAGTTGTAATGAGTAGTAAACACCCATTCTTCATTAACAAGTACATAGGCCTCTCTAGCAACCATTCTAGCTTCTTTCTTCTTTGCCTCTATTGTAGCCAATTCATGGAAACTCTTAATGACATGATCATTTCCTTACAATACTTGCGAAATTGTAACTGCTTTTTTATCTTCTTGTCGCCTTTATCTTCCATCTTTGATTGTGCAACATTGGCACATTTTTACTTACTAGTAGACAAGATCCATATACCTTTCCCCATTTGAGTAGCTAAGAAAGCTTGATGTATTATACATACAATTGACCTATTTTGTCTAGATTGATCTTCCTAAAACAAAATAGAGATTAATTCCTCAGAAGTTAAGGCAATTGGAACTTTCGTCATCAAAAAAAGAGTAGAAGTAAAACTCTTATAAGAATTTGAAAGATCATTAAGAACATTCTACACAAGTGAATTAGTTGGCAAGACTTCATCATTAGAAATCAATTGCTCTTTCAAATCCTTGATCTTTGTCAGAAAGTGTCCATTCAAATGTTCACTCTCTAACTATTTTTTATGATAAGAAACATGAGTCCCATTTCTTATTTGGTGGTGTGGTAAAAGTGTCCCAAGCATCTTTGGTTGTTCTACATGAGCAAATGTGAGGGATAATGTTGTGTTTGATAGACAAAGCTATCAATGCATGGGCTCTGTCAACCCAACAAAGCTTCTCTGCAATAGGTGCAATAGGAACCATAGTGGAACAAGGAAATTGAAGTGCGTCATCTTTTAGACCACCTACATCACCTTTGATCATAATATTTACACGTGTAGGAGGATGTGATTCAAAACCTCGCACAATATTCCATGATTCTTTTGCAATCAATACGTGTTGCATCATATATCCCCACAATGTGTAGTTAGAAACATCCAATTTATCCTCAATGGCCAACATACAAAATACATCATTGCTTTTAGCCATGGCTAATTTCTATACCTTGGTGCATTTAATCTTATTGTTTGTCAAAAAATTTGAACAAAAATACCCAATCGAGCTTCGCTAGACTTGTATCCAACATCGAGATGCTTGTACTAGAGAACCAAAAATTGTATATATATTTGGCAGAAAAGGATAAACTTTCTTATATATCACTATAATAGTGCATTCAAAGGAGGAAATGAGGTTGAATCCAAAATTCAACACCACATAACGAAGCAGTTTGAATCACTAATGAGCTCGAGTATGTTGACCAAAATTCATGTGACTAGAAAGATGTTGACGGTTTTCTATAAAAAGTGACAACCTACTTTCATACCAAATATTGGAGTTCGAGGAACAGGGAAGTATGCAAATAGCACAAAGAAGAAGAAGAAGCTTGGATCATAACACTAAGTGAATTACTAAGTGAATGTTCAAATATAACTACCATGTAAGGGTTATAGGCATATATACAATCCAAGGGAGAGAAACCTCCCAAAGAGAGAAAAAGTTCCCCAACATTCCTAAGTGTATTCCCACACATCACTACCAAAATATATCAATAAATACAAGGGATATGACTACTGGTCTCAACATCAAGAAAGGGAAATTGTATGTGTTTGTCTCTGGTTCCAATTATCCAATACAATGATTCACACAACCAAAGAGTTCTCAAATATTTGTTTCCATCATCTCAAATTGCACATCATGTAGATCCAAATTACAAGGTTTTGATATGGTCCATGCCTCCTACATCCTATGAGTCAGATGGTTTATATGTGCCAATCATGCAAATATACATATCCAATAAAGTATATTGATTGATCATTGAGCATCCATGTTAATCATTAGTATAGAACACTATACTAATGATTAAGAAATATTGTGAATCGTGAATACCACTGATTTTTCAACTACACCATAATAGTAGTGATAAGTCAATGAGTCTTATTTTAAATCATGCAAAAAGATTATTATGTGACTCCTTCAAAACAATTGCACCTCATCTATGACTTACTATTTCACCTCATAGCCATCTTATCAATCAGGATTATCTCTTTATCTGTATGCTAGTTTATGAGATGCATTCTTATAAGTTCACATATGGGTGCTAGTTTCATCACCATATGCAATAAGCCCATGAATGTAAACTTCTCTCCCTAAACCGTCATGTGTAACCATTCAAAGAAGCAAGTCCTTATTGCTCCTCACCATTGCTTTGTGCAATCATGTAGGCTAGTAAATTATGACTACTTGGGATGATTATCAGGTTTCCCTGTGCAATCATGTTAGTGATATGTTTTTCTTGTTCTCCACTGGTAGCTAAGGTTACTATGAACACAATCAATGCATATAGAGAGTTCATTTTCGTGCCTAATTTTATCTATCCACCTTTCAATCACATCCCATGATTAAACCCAAAAGAAAATCTACCCTCAATTGTTGTTTGCAATAAACTCTTTATTATTATCTCCTTGTCCATATGCACTTGAAAACATAGAAACTTGAGGATTTGATAATAAATGAGGTGGATTTAATGCCGAAATCCTAGCAGTTATCTCATGATGATTGCCTTCGTCTTATACGATTTCTTTGACTAGATCTATTGTGTTGAGGATTTCTTGAATCTCTTAGAGCATCACTTTTAGGTGCTCAGTACTCATGCTTTCGGGATTGAGCAAATACTACCACTTAGATAACAACCAAAGCAGTCTACTAGCATGAAGCTTCAAGCCAATGATTTCTTGGTGTTTACGAGTAATAGATTGGAGAATAATAGTTGTATAATCTATTGTAAAATTGAGTGCTTGATCACTCCTAAACTACCAACACACCTCTGACAATGAATTCCTTCAATGAGAGCATGCAACCAAAAACTTTTCCTAATTTTTGCTTCAAAACAATAGAACTTCACTAATATCAAGCATTTCCTTTGTAAAGAATCTCATTCTTGGAACCTTCAATCTTTTGCACTCCTTCCACGTATATGTATATCTCAATTCCACTGAATTGCCCTGATCTATATATATGAAGACCACAATTATATGTAATTCTTTCATTACCTAAAGATAATACAGATCAAGTGCAAAGTGATTATATCTAATGATTGAAGCACATGATCCAATCATTGAAAATTATGTAGCCAATGTTGTACTATATATATATATATATATATATATATATATATATATATATATATATATATATATAGTTTTTCTCACTTTATCATGTTGAATTATGGGTAATGTTCTCTTTTCCAAAGAAAACCACAAGTGCCATTCTCTTTTGCTTGAGGTTGTTTGTTTTGCTTCCTTTATTATTAATTGTTTGCTTCTTTTTTTTCCAATTCTTTAATAAATTTTATCTTTCAAACTCCAAAGGCCTCTTGATTCCAAAGGTTTTATGTATCAAACTTCAAAGTGATCTTATCACTGATTTATGAGAACAAAAGAAGCCAAAGGGTGATGGATGCCCTCACTCATCCATGAAGGAAAACTCTATCACACTCAATGAAAAAGGACCATTCGGGAGTAATTGATTATTTTCAACATGTCAATGGTTTGAAAGATCAAAGTAGTGAAGGCATGATGGATGCCCACACTCTATCGACAATAGATGACTCCTCTATAAGGTGGGTTTTGGCTTATAAGATTCTTTTTTGAATGAAAATACCTTTCCATGGCTTGCATGTCAAATGCACAAAAATTAATGTAGGGGTTGCTAGTCACACAATAAAGAGGTCAATGACGGCCTCCTCATAGTATCAGTAATTGAATTTTCCCACTCCTAATGAATGTGTCATGCTATTGTTAAGTTGCACGTTGAGCACTAGAAATAATCATTTCATTATACTGAGTTAAAAGACTTATATGATTGTGTGATGAAAATACAAATAAAAAATGTTACAAAATTTTATAATCCAAAAGATCAATATTTTCCTACTTGATCATAGATCCTAGGGTCATATGGAGATTATGCACTTGATCATGTGGGCCTTTTTCACATGGTCCACATGGCTTATACATGCCAAGGGTGGATTCCCTTGCATTAAACATCAAAAGGATCAAGGTTGGAACCCAAAGTAGGGATGCATTCATAAAGGAATGATCGTGTAGAAGAGGGTGAACTTCTCAAGATCAAGCATGATCTTTGAGACAAGATCATGAAGAAAGAGGCTCAATGCAATCTTGTCCTCAATGATGATTACACACCCTCAATTACAAGAAATTCAATGTGATAACAAAAAGAAAGACAAAGATTCTACTAATGGTAAAGAAAAAAAGGGTGGAAATTAATCACTCAAAACCCAAACCTTTAGCATGCAAAGCCTATTCCAGTGTGAGGCAAAAGCGAGGGTGTGTTGACAGATGCAAATTCTACCCCCATGGGAGGTAAAAGTGATGGGAAAAATGAAGCCTCTTTCCCTAGAGTGAAAGAGATCTAATCAACATCCACTCAAGTGTTTTTGCAAAGGTATCATACCTGCAAGTTTGTAAACCATCATGTAAGTTATCTAGATAAGATAGTCCTATTCTTGGCAATGACACAAAAGTATTGGTGTTGTAATATGAGGGCATCCTCATAGACCTTTAACATATCAATCCATGAAGAATAGACTCAGTCTAGTTGTAGCCAAAGGTTGTATGCAGACGCAATAGAAGGCCCCTTGAAAATTTTCACAAATGATCAATCACTAAGGGGCACAACCACACCAAAGTATACAATATCATCTAGCACAATATTAAGGTTGTCGAATGCAATCTTTGCTCAAGATCATCTCACGTGATCTTTCCTCAAGATTACCTGACACAATCTTTGCTCAAGTTCGCCTCATGCAATCTTTGATCAAGATCAACTCACATGATATTTGCTCAAGGTCACCTCACATGATCTTTTCATATGTTTGTCCCCAATTATCTTTGCAAAGGATCATTCGACATGATCGACAATCAAATATCATCAACTCCAAGTGAAAAAAAATATTCATACATAGGCAATAGTATCCCTCTAAAATGATCATCCCTCTCTCATTTCTCCAACAAATCATGTGTTTCACAGCTCAAAATCCACACACTTTCCACACAAAATAGGACTTGAAAACTATAGAAATGGTGGCAAAACAATAACCTCAAAGTAGGTAGCACTCATGGAAGCAAGAATTGAGCATTGCAAGCCATGAAACATGTTAGAATCACACTTGACCAAGGAGAGAAAGCTTGTCTACGAATTCTGAAAGAAAAAGATATCTCTTTCTCACATTGGCAAGAAATCTCTACAAGTGGGGGACTCAAGCATTTTTATACTAGCCCCCTCAATATATCACTTCACATGAAGTTTGAATAATCAAAAATCTCCAAATTGCATCCTTGTTCTAGCTCTTCTCTTGTGGTTCTTCTTGAGAAGACTCTTCCAAAATGTAAGAAAATGTCTATAAATATAACTAGAAAGTTTCGAGGGTACAAAATTTGTGAAAAAAAAAATATTCTTCCTAGGTTCATTAAAGTTCTCTACCACAAGCTATAACAAGTGTGCATCCTTTCTCTTCCGCGACATAAAAATTTTGGAAAAGAAAAATGCACTATGAATCTAGAATTTTACAAAACAATAAGTATTCAAAAGAATCTTTTATCACTTTAGTGAATGCATATTGTGGTTTTCAAGTGCATGAATAATCCTCTCTCTCTCTCTCTCTCTCTCTCTCTCTCTCTCTCTCTCTCTCTCTCTCTCTCTCTCTCTCTCTCTCTCTCTCTCTCTCTCCCCCTTGGAGAGATAATAATTTGCCTTGAGTGCTCTGATGTTGAATCCAACAAACTCCATGTGCATATATTTGTCAATAAGGTTGTTCTCTATGTAGTTAATTGTAAATTAAAGGCATTTGACCTCAATTATGTTCAAATATAATGGGATTATCACGAAACAAGAAATGAGGCGTATCTCATATTCTTTGAATTATTCCATCTAGAACTTGTTACATAGACACATAAATTATTGCATAGATAAGGCTACCCTAGTATTGACGTCTTAAGAAAATTTCATTAAGGCATTAACAATGGTTGAGACTTTATGCATCTTTGATTATCTCTCTCATGTGACCAACTTTATAAGTTGGATATCAAGTGACACATCAACCAAAGTTTATTTCTTTGTGATAATTGAGTTAATCACATCTTATATATTGTCTATTTTGGTGTGGTTATATACACATTTAAAGAGATCTGGATATCAATTTGCAAGCCTATGGATGTTGATCTCAGTTGCCCATTTGTGATTCCATTTTATTGGGTATGATGAGTCATGTTTCACATCGCGTTTAGAAAATTTTCCAACACTTCCATAAGCACATCCTAGTTCCCAAATAGTGTGATTATCAAGGTTTGGGACTATGTAAGGGGTATTCCTACAAGGTTCAAACCAAAAGTTTCATATGGAATGAAAACATTGATGATCTGGTTTTTTTCTCAAGACCTGCTTGAATTCCATTACATGATCATACAATCTTTAGACCCATCATAGTAGTTTTTCATGCACTTCACCACCTCAAATGGTCAAAGGAATCTTCCAAGATCTTGACTACATTAAACTATGTTTATTACATAAGTTGTTTGCTCAATTGGAGGATTTACTAGTGTCACTCTAATCAAGCAAAAACTCTATCGGAACTTGGGCATTCCCTCATCAATCGGACTAAGAGAACGAGTTTTCTATGGGATTCACTAGAGGGATGCTCTGATTTTTTGCAATTTTTCCTAATGTCTCCTATTTGACCTACATTGCATGCCACCACAGAATGTTGTGGGACTAATCTTGGGCGTTTCATTTTCTTTTGTTCATGAACTTTCCAATAGTTATTCCCTACTTTTTCCATTTACTCGGGACTTACATTTCATAACTAAGTATTATTTTAGCTTTTCCACATGTGACCTTCCAAGAAACCTCAAATGGGATTCATTTTAGTTTGATTATATTTTTCATGGTTGTATTGCCCGTGCATGGGCAACATTTTCTTGAATTGATCTCCTTCATTATTGTGACAATCCAAATCTCAAACTATTATAGTATCTCAATTATTTGTGTATTTACGATCAATTGGTAATGCATAAATTGTGTTATATTTGCCCCCATAATTTATTTATTCAGACCATCCAGATAAAAAAGGACCCCCATAAAATTACAATTTTGGAATTGTAAAATGGTTTGATAATCCTTGCTAGAAGGTCCCATTTTCTCAAAATTCAAAGGCATGCCACCTAGGCCTTCTAACATGGCCATTTTTTATCCACTCAAACTGTGATTCATTACTCAAGAAGTCTAGATGACTGTAACTAATTCATGCATTGATTTTTTTGCTCAAAAAAGTTGGAATTTTAATAGAGTGGATGTTCCTTAAAGTCCCACCTGACCTCTGCATGCACAAATAATTTTGCATGATTGTCAAATTTTAACAAGGTGCATATGCATCGTGACTTTGAAGAAAAATTTGATATTTACAAGTAACCCTTGAATTACTAATTCAAATGTAGTGCCCAAAAACAAGAAGAAATAGGATCATAGTATGCAAGATAATGAAGCAACACTTATTTAAAGGCCAAATGGAACCTCATGGTTGATTTTGACTAACTCAATAGGCTAGTTCACTTATTTTGATATTGTAGGGTGACCCTTATGGGTGTACATAATATACCAAAAAAATGAGATTTGGCTTTTTTGAGTATGAAGTTGTATCAGGCCAAAAGAATAAGGATGCCCACCAATTTTCTACCCTAGATGAGAACTTGTAGAAAATGCATCAAAGATAAGCACTTCATTCCTTCAACCAATTTTTTGGTAAGTTGCAAGATATTTGGAGCTCAAAAAATCCTAAGTTGTTCTCTCTTAAAACCCTTGGCCACTATTCTTACACAAGGAATGCAATTACTCCTCTGCAAGGTCGAATATTTGGTCACACAAAAAAAGTTTAATATCACCACAAGTAGCCACAATAGAACAAGGTATCTCACTCATGGTTAAGTTCCTCCACCCTCTTGGATTGACTTGAATGGTTAAGATTTACTTAGACATATATTTCTAGCTACAAGACACTCTGATTTGGCCATTTTAGAACCTAAGACTGCAATTGATAATGAGCATGAAGTGCCTATTACCCCTTGTCCCTAACCCAATTTGAGAAATCAAGTGTGCCCAACCCTGTCACAAGAGACTAAATGGAGCAACTTGAAATAGTTGGAATTCAAGGACAATGCAAAAATGTAAACATTGCACGAGGAAGAAGCAGCAGCTTGGAGTAGAACACTAAGTGAATTACTAAGAGAATGTACAAAGATTAATATGTTAAGATTATACGCATATACAAGCCAAGGGAAAAAACTGCTAAAGCGAGAAAAAAGTGACATGGAGGTCTTAGGTGAGTTCACACACATCAATATTGAAATATATCAACAAATTCCAATGGGAGTGACGTGATGAACAAGAAGCAATGGATGCAAAGGATGTCCAATCTCGATTTGTATCTATAAATAGGTTATACCATCGACTTGTTTTTGGAGATTTCGAAGCAATGCCATAATTTGCTCGATTGTATTCTCCAAGGTGCTTGACTTGCATAGAATGTGTTCTCCATGGTGTCTGTTCTTATGTTTGTTCTTGGTTTCTATCATGGACTTATTTCTAGAGATTTTGAAGCGAGGTCATAATTTGTTCAGTTGTTTTCTCGATGGTACTTGGTACTTGATTCTTGAGTAGAAGGTAGTCTTGCCAAAATGTTAATGGAGCACTAGATTGTGCTCTCTGACTAGACTAGACAAGATTTTTTAAATATAATTATGATTACAAGTTTACCCACTCAAGCAAAACAATACAAGAATATACAACTATCGAGAAGTCCCATAACCCAAGACTAATAGGTATGAATAACTACACTATAAATGATACAAGAGATCACACAACTAGAGATCCTAAGTATGAAACAAGATATCAAAATTAGAAGATCTTCGTCGATGGAGATGAACTAGATACGAGATATGATTGGACAAGATGTCATACTAAGAGATTACAAGATGAAAAGACTAGTTGTCTAGAAACTAGACTAGAAATGACTAGAACAAAAAGTTAGACAAAAACAAGAACTAAAGCTTGGAAAGCATTTACTTAGAGAAGGGAACTCCTTGAGCTCCCAAGTTTGGCATGAGGATCTATGTGGCCAAGCCCTTCTTGTATAGGTGCTTAAGGGCACTAGAACTGAGGCAATTATAAGTTGATCATGTCATCAGCGATATTACCAACCAAAACAAGGCCTTTGGATATTGAAACAAGGTCTCCAAATCTCAAAACAAGGCAAGTAGACAATCATCCTTAGTATTTTGGAATGGTCCACACGTGATTGTGATGTTAGACTTCCCAAATTCTTCACCAATCATGAGAAACATAAAGTCCCAACAAACATGGGACTCAAGCTACTTTCCTTCTTGACGAGCTTCTTGAAACTCTAGTTGTAAGAATGTTGGGCCAATAAAGTGGAAAAACATTACAACAAGAGGAAATAGATTGGAGGAAAAGATAAGTTTCTTGAAGCCCTAGCTCTAAAATGTTGGAGCTTGCGGTATGCGAAAGCATGCCAACAGCACAAGGAAGAAGAAGAAGCTTGGAGCACAACACACAATACTAAATGTATTACCAAGAGACTGTATAAAGATAAGTGACCCATTAGGGCTATAGCATATATACAAGCTGAAAAAAATCTGCTAAAGAAGGAAAAAAAAAGTGCCCCGGCAATCATCTAAATAAAATCTTTAAACCCTTATGTTGTTGTGATAATTTGAATAAATCCATACGGTCTCATTTTCCTAGTATTAATACATACATACAAACATACATACATACAAACATACATACATACATACACACACACATACATACATACATACATACATACATTGCACACACACACAAACACTTTCTTTTTTGTGGGAGGGGGGCATGTCTTTAAATTATATTTTAAAAAACATTACAACAAGAGGAAATAGATTGGAGGAAAAGATAAGTTTCTTGAAGCCCTAGCTCTAAAATGTTGGAGCTTGCGGTATGCGAAAGCATGTCAACAGCACAAGGAAGAATATGAAGCACATTATTTATAAGATTTGTGCTACATTATCTTTCTCTCTTCCTTTGAACCAGCATTCCTCTTCATCCGCTTCCAAACACATGCCAATGGAGAGAGGGATTCACAGAGCCTCCAGCCCTACCCAATCTACAAACTCATGCAGATGATAATCAAAAAACAACAATGTCTGATAAAGCATCTCTGCAGGTGAAAGAGCATAGTCGAAGCAAACCTATCTTGAAATAAATTATTATACCAAATGAGATGAGAAATTCAGAACGCACAATTGTACACAAAGGGACTCATAAAGTACATAAAAGACAGAAGATTCCATAACATAATCAAGAGATTGTTTTTCTAAACCAAAAGAGGTGCAAAAATCTGATTAGACTCAAGGCCATTTGTTCATAGAATGGAGTAAGGACATACGTATGAGTATCAGAGAAGCAGCAAAGGACAAAAGAGGTGCAAAAATTTGATTAGACTTAAGGCCATTTGCTCATAGAATGGAGTCAAAAGGACAAACGTTTCAGAGAAGCAGCAAAGGACATGCCCAAGATGCCTTAAAGACCTCATAGAATGGAGTCAAAAGGACAAACGTTTCAGAGAAGCAGCAAAGGACATGCCCAAGATGCCTTAAGACCATTTGTTGACATAATCGGGCCATAAGAACAAATACTTAAGAGAAGCAGCAAAGGACATCCCCAAGCTTGTATAATAGCCGTGCTTTGACTGGCTGTAGTCAGCATCTTTGAAGATGCCATTGGCCTTCCATACCTATCCTCAAAATACACAATACATGTAGCTGCTTCATGTTTTGCTTACTGGGGCACACTGCTAAAAATAATCGATGCTAAAAACAACAGGCACACAACAGGCACACTGCCATAGGAATTAAGTATATTTCAACGACAGGAATCAATGCCACCCCAATGGAAATATTTTCAAGGCTACTATTTGAGCAAGTACTTGATGAAATTATCTCACAGGTTAGAAAAGGAAAACCTTAGAAACGAGATCATAGACAATAACTACCAGCAGTTCAATGTCTGCAATGCAGTTGTGCAGAGAAAAGGCCAACTTTGGGAGCAAATAGCAGTTAACTTAAAAAACATCCATAGAGACCTGTTTCATACTTCACAAACAAAGGCCTCGCTTTCAAGAAAAAATTGTGGCAAAAGCACTACTACATATTTCCAGAACCTACTTCACACAAAATAATTACAGGACTAAAGACAAAACAAATTTATAATATTGTGCTTTCATTAATTGAGAAAACCAGTGGAAAGTTTTCTGCTGATATTCTACATATAGTTGTAGCTCTACATACTGGTGCATATCGATGAGCTTTTGGTTCCAGCTTTACATAACTAACAAAACAACAAATATGATCCGGAAATTTGAAAAATTGGGAATCAAATTCCAATTGAAGTTTGATTCTCTAGATGGAGTTCTCGAGTAAAGATCCAATTTTAGAGCAATGGATCTGGATAAATATGGGAAAAACCCAAACCTACAGTACAATTATCAGCTTATAGCAGTCAGATATAAGCATTCGGAACATATATCAGCTAAGCAGTAAACATAAGCACTAAGAAAGCAAGGTCAACTGCAAAGAAGGATGCACAAAATTCTGCTTTTAGATACGTTAGACACTAAGCAGAGATGGCCAATTTCATGTATGCATTGGACAAGGATTAAGAGAAGCCATCTTGTTCCTAAATCAAAGTACATGCTCAAGGATATATTAAGGTGCTTGATGGATAGTAGAAGTGAGTGTGCATGATATGTTGGCCATGTGGTCCATACACAACAAGCCCCACATTTATTACATTTGGTTAAATACCAGGTCTACGTTGACCATTATACCTTCTAGAAAATAATCAGAAAAGTCTCTCTGGATTTTTAGTTGCGTTTCCATAAACCAAGGAAAAAGGATACTATCTTAATGATAATTGATAGACTCATGGCTCACTTCATAACAATGCAACCACACAAGAGATAGTGGAAACTCCAAAGGTTGTTGATTTGTTTACCCAACATGTCTTCATGTTGCATGGGCTACCAACCTCCATAGTTTCCAACAAGGATGTTAGATCCATGAGTCACTTTTGGAAGTTTAAATTTGAGAAATTCAAAGATTATCTCGAGATGGGTAAAGGTGTCCTCCCTAGACTCATGTCGCATGACAAAAATCAACAAGGTTAACAAACATGTTATTAAAATATGTGTATGAAAGGCAAGATCATTGGGAAAGTTACTCGCAAGTGGAAGAATTCACAAGGTACCAACAAGATCTAAAGATGGTGTATCTCCATTTGACATGAATTATAACATAATACCGCCAAACAAATATCCAAAGTGCTTAAGAGTTCTTAGCTAAACCCTAAACAAATCTAAAAATAGCTAGAGCGCTAGAGAATGTGCAAACATGAAAAGGTCTCCTAGTTTCGTAATGAAAGAGAGACTTTCTTCAATATAAGCATAGTCTACTTCTTTCTCCACAAGAAAATGTGCTTCACCAAGATTTTTGTGGACGTGGGGAACTTGTTTAAAGCCTTAATCATGTTGCACAATGCACATCAATAAGTGTTTTTGAGAGTTTTCTCCATATTGCAAAATCCATCCAATGTTTGGTGCTGGTAATCTTAGGAAAAATATTTCAAAAGGATAAGCTGAATAGACTATTTCTTTACAAAGAACATGAGAGTTGAGAGCATCTCTAAATAAGCTATATTCTAGTCAAACAAGGATGTTAAATCCATGAGTCACTTTTGGAAGTTTAGATTTGAGAAACTCAAAGTCTCACTCGAGATGGTTAATTGTGACCCATCTCAAAACTCATGTCACATGCAAAGAGTCAATAAAATTAGAGAACATGTTGTAAAAATCATGTATGAAAGGCAAAGTGATTGGAAAATTACTTGCCAATGAAAAAATTCACATGTAACAAACCATAAGATGAAGGTGTCTCCTTTTGACATGAATATAAGCCAAAGAAATATCCCAAGAGCTTAAGAGTTCTTTATCTAAACCCTAAAGCAAATATGAAGATAGCTAAAGCGAAGAACTAAAAAATATTCCAAATTTAACCTGACAAGTTCACTTGCAACATTGCATGCAACCTATGTGCATGTGCCATGAATGCTTGAGCTAACTTCACACTAGCATAGTCAAGGGCCCATTACTCTACTCCTAGTTCTACTCCCTCTTCCACACCATCGAGAATGTCATATGTACGTCAATCACGTCAACAAACACTCCATGAAAATTAGAATCCCACATTGAAGGAGGAGGTGGACACGACAATGGCACGTTTTTTCTACCATGACCACATAGCTTTCAATGTGGTTCGGTAAAAATCCTATCTTGATTCTATTGTTTTGTTTTAAACTTCAAAGTTCAAAACTCACTTCCATATGTCATAATCCATTACTTATAAATCTACTTTGTTTTACCATTTTTCATAGATCACCATACTTCAAGGACATGGTAAAGAAGAAAGGTGAATATGGAGCACACTGTGCCTCCATCTTCGCAGATCTAAATACCTACACACCACTTTCTTGGAGGAAGAGAAGAAGCTTGTTCACGCTCTATATGAGAGCACAAAGAAATCATGGGAAAGAAATGGTGTATCATTGCTTGTGGATGGATGGAGTGATGTTCAACAACGGTCTATGATCTATCCATGGAGGGGTGGCTTATTCTCGTGGGGAGATGTACTTCATCTCGTCACATAATGCATCTAAGACAAGAAAGTCAGCTGATGTACTTGCGGAAGAGTGGGCAAGTGCCATAGAGATTGTGGGGCCATCAAATGTTGTTTGCATTGTTGCAAATGGAAGCCTTCAAATAGAGATGCAGGTGCAATTATTGAAAATTTGTACCCTCACATTATTGTTTGCTTTTGCATGGCTCATCATTTAGATAATATCCTCAAAAATATTGAGAATTTGGATTGGATTTTTCTTAGAATTAATGTAATGAGGCAAATGCATTGGTTAGTTTCATCAACAACCACACACGTGTAAAGAATGAGTTTAGCAAGAGGTCTACTCTTGCTTTGCTCGAGGATTCAGACACAAGATTTGCATACAACTTCACCATGTTACACCACATAGTGAAATGTAGTGGTGTCTTGAGAGGACTCTTATTGAGCGATGAGTTCGCAAAGATGCCAGAGGCTTCTACTTCGACAAGAAAGCACCTTCGAAGATTTACAGCCGATGCAACGTGGTGGGAGAACATTTCTTACATTGTGGATATTGTGCATCCACTTGTGCACTTGCTGAAAAGTGTGGATTCCATGAAGACGTGCATTGTTAAAGTGTACAAAGCTATGGATCGCACAATTGAATCACTAAAGACATTGGTGAAGGATAATGACAAATATGAAGAAATTTCAGCTACTTGTGTTAGTAGGTGGAATGCATACTACTACCCACTTCATGGGGCGGCATACATGGTGGATCCAAAATCTCAAGAGAAAAAACAATATGCAAATCCAGAGGTGGTTAATGGATGGAGGATCATGTTATAGAGGCTTATCCCATAGTGCAACTAGAAGGCTTATCAAAGGTCAACTATCCAAATATAGGACAAGGAAAGATGCTTCATATGCATGTGCAAATGCCCAAGAGGATAGATTATGTCTTGGTGTTGCCCTATGGTGGGAAGATTTTGGTTTTGATGGTCCAAATCTTCAACAACTAGCCATTCGAATACTTAGTCAAGCTTGCACTACGAGTTGCCTTGAGCATCCATGGGGTCACCAGGGGATGGGGACGGGTCCTGGGAACGGTGGTGTCCCCGGGACGAGAACATAGCCTAGGATGTCTTGGGGACGGGTCCCCGGGATGGCACAAAAAAAAAAATGCTGATTTTTTTTAAAATAATGAGATGACACTCATGTACAAATAATTTCTCAACATATGAAGTGACTAATAAGAAGAAAAACATAGAGAAAAAGGTATTTTTTAAGTATAAATAATGAACATATAGGAAGCACGTTGAGTCATTGATCGATGAACATCCAAAGTTAGTAGTTACTCCAAGAGTGGCAACTTACAAGTGATAAGTCTCATGTATTTCATCATGTCAAAAAATAGATTCTACATCATCATCATATCAAAAAGATGTTACATATCATACAACCGATGGACAAATGTCAAAAAGACTACATATGATGGGAACATAAATGAGAAATGTAAAAGTCTACAACATAATTATGATGACTAAGGAGTCACTGTGACAGACTCATTTTCTGCAACACAACCAGTGGTTGTTGCATCTTCATGTTCTTCACTTACCACTTGGTCAGATCCTTGCTCTACCTCCCATTCTCTGAAAGGATCTCCCTCCATGCATTGCATCCGTCGAAGCATCCTCAAATTTGCACTCACAAACAAAAGTTCACTAGCACGCTGCACACCAAGCTTGTTCCTCTTCTTAGAGGCTACATGTCCATACACACTCCATAGTTGCTCAAGGCAACTCGTGGTGCAAGCCTGGCTAAGTATCCGAATGGCCAATTGTTGAAGCTCCGAACCATCAAAACCAAAATCCTCCCACCATAGTGCAGCACCAACACGTAACCTATCCTCTTGGGCATCTACACATGCATATGAAGCATCTTTCCTTATACTATATTTGGATAGCTGATCTCTGATAAGTCGTCTAGCTGCACTATCCGAGACAAATCCCTCTAAGATGATCCTCCATCCATTAGCCACCTCTAGATCTGCATATTGCTTTTTATCTTGGAATTCTAGATCCAACATGTATGTTGTTGCATGAAGTGGGGAGTAGTATGCATCCCATCTGCTAACACAAATAGCTGAAATCTCTTCATACATGTCATTGTCTTTCACCAATGTTTTTAGTGCTTCAATTGTGAGATCCATGGTTTCATACACTTTACCAATGCATGGCTCCATGGAATCCACAATTTTCAATAAGTGCACAAGTGGATGAACAATATCCACGATGTGAGAAATGTTTTCCCACCATGCTGCATCATCAGCTAATCTTTTGGCATCCTTCCTCGCGAATTCATCACTCAATAAAAAGCCTCTCAAGAAACCACTACATTTGACTACTTGGTGTAACATGGTAAAGTTATATGCAAACCTTGTGTCAGAGTACTTGAGCAAAGCAAGAGTCGATCTCTTGCTAAACTCATTCTTCACACGAGTATGATTGTTGATAAAGCTAACTAATGAATTTGCCTCATTGATTACAGGCAAAATCCAATCCACATTTCCAATGTCTTTGAGAATGTTATTTAAACAATGAGCCATGCAAAAGCAAACAATGATGTGCGGGTACAAATTTTCAATAATTGCACCTAAAGCTCTATTTGTAGGCTCTCCATCTGCAACAATGCAAACCACGTTTGATGGCCCCACAATCTCTATGGCACTTGCCCACTCTACAGCAAGTACATCGGCCGACTTTCTTGTGTCGGATGCATCATGTGATGAGATGAAATACATCTCCCCACGAGAATAAGCCACCACTCCATGGATAGAGCGTCGTTGGACATCACTCCATCCATCCACAAGCAATGATACTCCATTTCTTTCCCATGATTCTTTGCTTCTCTCGCATGCGGCTTCGACAAGCTTCTTCTCTTTCTCCAATAAAGTGGTGTGCAAGCTCTCGGAAGATGGAGGCACATAGTATGCTGAGTGCTCCATATTCACCAATCTTCTTTACCATATCTTTGAAATATGGTGATCTATGGAAAAAGTTAAACAAATAAGTAAACTTTTGAAGTTTGAACAATAAATCACCAAATATTGAAATAGAATGAAGATTCAATTCTTATCGAGCCGCATTGAAAGCTATGTGGTCATGGTAAAAAAAAATGTGCCACTGCAGTGTCCACCTCCTCCTTCAATACGGGATTCCAATTCTCATGGAGTGTTTATTGACGTGATGGACGTACATAAGGCATTCCCGATGGTGTAGAGGAACTAGGAGTACGATGAGGAGTGGAAGTAGGAGTAGGAGTAGGAGTAGGAGCACCAACCGGAGCCGATGAAGATGATGCTCTTGAAGAGGATGGCATAGAAGACCTCACAAAGGATGTTGGGTCAATAAGAGCTTGTGAAGCACGACGAGCATGAGCTTGAGCATCACTAATAGCAAGTTTGTTGAGTAATTCTTGCTCTTCTCCGAAGTGATTGCGGAACAAAATCTTACTTCATGTCCACGCTCATGAAGTGTGCACGTGCCTTGTTCGCTCCACCGATTCTCTTGTAGCCACATAGCTTGCAACTCCATGGTCTTGCACCACCACCTTCTCTAGCTGATACGAAAGATTCCACCTCTTCCCACCATATCCATTTGCTTGTAGCATGCCTCCTCTTGGTGTTTGACCCACTTGTTCGCGATGAAGAAGCCATAGGAGAAGAGAATGCTATAAGGAGAGGTGCAAGAAAGAGAAGGCTGAAGAGAGGGTTGAGAAGATAGAGCTCAGCCCTTGAATATGCAAGGGTGAAGATAGCTCAGCTCCTCAAGCCTTCACACACACAAGATGATTACAATGAAGGCTCCAAGTGCGCTTGTGGCTTAAAAAGCTGAAGTGAGGGGTATTTATGCTTGTGAATGGGCCCAAATGAACATTCTAGAAGTTTAGAATCCCCCAAAAAAAGGCGCAAATGCTAAGTTCAAAAATCCGAGGCCAAATTCAAATTCAAATATTTTTCCCCTCCAAAAACTGAACCGGATCGCTGCCGTCCCTATTTTGCCCTGTAACCAGTTTTCGTCCCCGGGACGCATTCGCGAGACATTTGCTTGTTTTGGAGAGTGCAACCGGGACGTCCCCGTCCCATTTTGGCATCCCCACCTTAGAGTGATCTGGAACAACGTTCCGATGTCCATAGGACCTAGGACGCATCCCCATGTCACTTTGTAGTGATCTTGTGTTTGTCAATGCCAATTTGGAGATGCTTTGGAGGACTCAATGCATGGAAGGAGATCCTTTCACAGAATGGGAGGACCAAGTCAGACCAAGTGGCAAATGAAGAAAATGAACAAGTAGAAGCCACTTATTGTGTTGCAAAAAATGACACTCCCTCCACTTGGATTCTCCATAATCATTATAGTTATGTTATAGTCTCTAGAGTCTACATTGTGTTCCATGCTAGTCCTATGTAGTTACTAGTTACTAATCTTTTTGTCGATCGATGGTATGATGTAACATCTTTTTGCAATCATGATGTAACATCTTTTTGCAATCATGATGACAATGTATCCACTTTTTTTGACATGATGAAATACATATGACTTGTCACTTTTGCAATAGTTCTAAAATTTGAATGTTAAACTCAGTCTCAACTATCAACATGCTTCGTACTTTGTATTGTTTATACTTTAAAAACATCCTTTTTTAATGGTTTTCTTGTTATTGACATTTATATTGTTAGTAAATTCATTCTACATGACTTTCATATGATTATTTTGAAAAAATCAACATTATTTTAGTGTCATCCCAAGGATAGAGTCTCTGAGACACCCTAAGCACCATCCCCCTCCCAGGGACACCACCGCCCCCATCCCCTAATGACTTTGGAATATTCAAACATAAGAAGATCTCCTAGCTAAACCCTAAGCAAATATGGAAAAAGCAATAGCCACGAGCTAAAGAATATGCAAACATAAGAAGATATCCTAGTCTATAATGAAAGAGATGGTCTTTCTTCCTAATAAAAATAGTCTACTTCTTCTTCTACAAGAAAGTGTGCTTCACCAAGATTTTGTGGACCTAGGAAAATTGTTTAAAATCTTAGTCATGTTGCATATCAATCAGAGTTTCCTCGTACTTTTCTCCACATTGCAAAATTCATCCAACGTTTCATGTTGGTAAACTTCGAAAAAACATTCCTCAAAGGGATAATCTGAATACAATAATCCTTAATAAGAACATGAGATTTCATAACATTCTCCAAATAGGATACATAATGTTCAAGAATTGCATTATACAAATATATTTAACAACATGGAAATATTAAACACTTAAGAGATCCAACTTGGGAATTATGAACTTACTTCTCAAGCACTTTCTTTTCTTCATCATTGAGGACAATGGTCTTTAGAAGAGAGAGAATGTTAGACAATAGGCTGAGATCTCCATTTTATGTACGAAGGGACCAAGTTAGTTCTTAAAACCAAGGTTCATGGCTCAAGGGTATCCTAAAGCTCCTATCATATCGTTCGCTTGAGAGGCTCCCTCCCAATACTTTATAAGAGGATCAAGAATTATAAGAGCAAGCCCTACATTCTATTCAAGAGTCTCATTATACCAACATGGAAAGATTAAACACTTACAGATGCAAACTTGGGAATATATATAGATACCTTCATAAGTTCAGAGTTATCCAAATTTCTAAACCCAAGATAGAGAACACAAACACATACACATTAGAAAAAACAACAAACAAAAGCAAGAGACTACACAAAAAGTAAGATTAATAAAAGACATGAAAAATACAAACAAGAAAGAAAACCAATACAAAACACGAAAAAAATAATCAATATTTAAGTTACATATATATATATATATATATATATATATATATATATATATATATATATATATATATATATATATATATATATATATATATATATATATACATATACATTTAAGCTCATGGTAGTCAACCACAAGACTATATATAGCATATCAGCTCCATTATGCAAAGTACCAAATACTATGAAATCCCCACTAACGTCATGAGTGCCCAATAGTGGGTATAAAACTCCGAATGAATACATGCTCACACACACACACCCCACAACGCACACACACCACGGGCAAGAACTCACAAGAAGCTCTGTGAGCCGAGTTTCTATCACTTCGAGAAGTGATGGACAAGCCCCAAACTCACCCTCAAATGAAAGTGCAACTATAAGCTCATGGTAGTCAACCACAAGACTATATATATATATATATATATATATATATATATATATATATATATATGTATATATATATATATATATACACACACACACACACACACACACCAGAATGAATCTGGGCGAGCCCCAAACTCACCCTCAAATGAAAGTGCAACTATAAGCTCATGGTAGTCAACCTCAAGACTATATAGCATACCAGCTCCATTATGCAAAGTACCAAATACTATGACATCCCCACTAACGTCATGAGTGCCCAATAGTGGGTATAGAACTCCGAATGAACACATGCTCACACACACCCCCCAAAACGCACACCACGAGCAAGAACTCACAAGAAGCTCTGGGATCCGAATTTCCATCACTTCCAAAAGTGATGGGAAAACTAAGCCATAATGAAGCCTAGCACAAAATACAAACAAAAGGTAGGAAAAATTACAAAATATGCAAAATAAACAAAAACAAAAACAAAAACATAACAAATAGTGCATCGTCAACTTCTATGTTTGTCCTAAACAAGAAGTATCAGAATTAAACTTTATCATGCATAGCTTTGGACAAATAGCTATGACATCCCTACTCACATCATTAGCGCCCTAGAGTAGGTGCAAACTTTAATAAAGAGTCTTTCTAAATAAAGATCTCTAACAAGTCAACAAATTGAGCATGAACTTGCTTCTCAAGCACTTTCTTTTCTTCAACATTGACGACAATGATTTTTGGAAGAGAGAGAATGTTAGAGACTAAGCCCAAGATATCCAATTTATGTGCAAAAGGACCAAGTTAGTTCTTTAAACCAAGGTTCATGCTCAAGTATACCCTCCTCAAGTATATCCTGCTCAAGTATATCCTAAAGATCCTATCATATTGTTCGCCTAAGAGGCTCCCTCTCATTACTTTGCAAGAGAATCAAGAATTACAAGAGCAACCCCACCCCTTTAAACAGACTCAAGTCTTTGTTAGTCATAATCCCTTTCCAACTAGGAATATGTTTCCATATTAATAGATAGTGAATGCTTCTAGTATATTAAAAAAAGGATGTCGAGCAAAAATTGATAAATGAAAATGAAGCAAAAAGAAAAGAAAAGGTCTAAGGCTTAAAGGATCAATTTCTTGGGTTTATTAATTCCAAGCTGAAAAGCAAAGCCCCTTCTTTGTTGTACAAACTCTTGAATAAATCCTATCTTATCCTAGTCATCTAGATTCATATCTTACCACAAATATCTATATAATAGGATCATCAAACTTATTGTATCTTACTAGTAAGCAAATTAAACCACCATCGTACAGCATCCAAGAAGTTGTTTCCATAGTTAAAAAAAACTCGTTTATTATGGAAAATAAAAAACGTTTAGTACTCTTGAACGTTATAAACATACTAATACGTTTTTTGACAGGTGAAAACGTTTTTTTATCATGTGAGGGCTTTTTCTGGGTTTTTTTTTTCTTGATTTCAGTATGTGAGCAATGTTATAGTGTGTCCACCCCCTTTAACACCCTTGCTTGCTTCCCTTGAGCATTTCTTTGAGCATCCTTAGTTCACCCTTAACCTTTTAGTATTCACTTTTAAGTCTTCAAACTTCAACCCCTACGAAAGTTAGGATTCTTCTTCACAACATAAAAAGAGAGATAAAAAGCCATCAACTTCTTTTCACTATCCATTAGCTTCAGCCTTCCATTAGCTTTCATCATGGGTAGAGTTCATGATGTCATCATAACTATGTGAAAGTAACCCTACCTCTTGCCAATGCAATTATTGCATGGGTGTTTATGGTGGTTCAACATCCCGGACAGCATGAAAGCTCATCTCCTTGGGTTTGGAGATAAAGGCATTGAGAAATGCCCTTGCATACCTCAAAAAACCATGAAAGAGTTGATTGCTCATATTCAATTAAGTCGAGTAGCTAATATGCATATGTGTCCATCATTTGAGAGCACTGTAACCATGATCCATGCTAGCAAACCTACATGTCGATGCTCGCGGATCATGGCAAATACTATCTTCAATAAGGTAGCCGATCAAGTTTCTTTATGTGTTTTTAGCACTAGATATGTAAAAGAATGCTAGATATGCATTTTTCATGCATTATTTTAGTTGCGAAGAAATATAATACTCGTTTTTTATTTCGATTTTTTTAGTACCCTACGTACTAAACGTTTTAAAACCCATTTTTAAAACTCGTTTTTAAAACTCTCTTTGTACTATGGTTGTTTCAAAAGTCTAGGTCAAAATGGACCAATGAATGCCAAAAAAAATGCTCCCCTTTTCAATGCTTGGTTTTGTATACATCTATAATTTTTAGAGAACGGACGTCTTAGAACTACAAAATCTGTGCTACATTATCTTTGTCGCCCTATCTTTGTACCAACAATCCTTTTCAGCTCCTTCCAAGTTCTTCCTCACAAGTAACAATTAATGTTAACTTGTACGTCGCTGCAGTAAACAATTCATGAAGCTTCAAACTCCATAATCTACAGACTCGTGCAAATGATAATCTCGGAAAATTCATCAAGTCAATGCTTGCATATAGACATAAACAGATCCAGCCTATCGTCAAATACGCAAACACAGTTACCTTCTCCATGGTTTGCTTACAAGGGCCATTACCTTTACTTAAAAGCACATGTGGCCATCACAGATACCATCCAGAAACTTGTACAAATAATCAGCAGTAAAGATTTCAGGCATACACAGGAATCTGGTGTAATCTAAACATCAACTGTGCAATACAATAATCAGTTCCTCTCAAAGGCGGTACTATCAAGACTCTTGCTTTTGAAGTCCGAGCCCGTGTAGCCTAGTGACTGATGCCTTGAAGCTGTGGGGGGAAGCCCTGAGTTCAAGCACATGTCCATGAGTCTCTCATGATGGGTGCCTCTACCTTAAGAGGTTGGGCGTGTGAGCATATATTTCCAATTCATTGTACTCTCATAAAAAAAAAAAAAAGACTCTTGCTTGAAAAGATGCACAATGGCGCAATAACATAGGAACCTGGTGTAATCTAACATCATCTGCACAATACAATAATTAGCGCCTATAAAAGGAGGTACTTTCAAGACTCCTGCTTGAAAAGATGGACAATGGAGCTGCCAAATGAGTTACTTCCAAAGCACACCTATTTGAAAAGTAGCACAATGACACTGCATCATGGTTTCAAAAATGGTGCAGCATAAAATTATATGGTTGCACTTCACTGGTCAAAGGTATGTCACGGATAGAAGGACACTCTTGTGACAAATATTATATTGCAGAAGTTTATCAAGAACCCAATGTCTCTCTAAAAACCAATATCAGAGCATTTCATCATCAAATGAGAGTAAATAGAGGCCTACTGCATAAATTGTACACCTAAAGAATGTCAAGAAGCTACAAGCACCAAACTGAGAGCATCTTCAAAAGTAAGGAATCGATAATCACCAGGAGTTCTATGCCTGCCATGTAGTTCCACAGGGGAAAGGACAGTGCCGGGGCAAAGCCATCTCCAAATACACATTCATAAAGGCCTGTCTCACAATATGCAAACAAAGGCTTTTAAGAGGCCTGAAAAAAAAATTCGTCAAAGAAGGTACTTCATAATCCAAAACCTACCTGACATGAAATCAAAACTCAGAGAATCTTCAAAAGTAAGGAACTAATAGTCAACAGGAGTTCAGGGTGCATTATAATCCAAGGACCAAAACCTACCTGACATGTAATCAAAGCTGAGAGAATCTTCGAAAGTAAGGAACATCCATAAAAGACCTGGTCTCATATTTTGCAAACAAAGGCTTTGAAGAAGACTGAAAATTTTCACCAAAGAGGGAGGGTACTTCATAATCCAAAACCTACCTGACATGAAATCATTACAGGAACATAACCAGATAAAAATTAAAGTACTATGCTCATAATATTCAATAAGAGTGTCTGCTGATGTGGGTTTTTAAGGGGAAAGAAAAGAGTAAGGGTGAGTTCAGACAGGGCGGTACATATTTGCTGACTCACCCTCAGTCACATTCCCCCCAGGTCACACAGAAGGGCAGCTCTTCCAAATAAGTAAGCTCAAGCGCTGTGTTTATTGGTTGGAAAATTCACACAACCAATCAGAGTCAATTATCAGGCCGGCACACTTTTGTTCCGAGGGGGCTAGGTAGTCTCAAAAGATGGTGGACCTGGAACATTCAGTGTTTTTCAACAGCCAACAAAATTTACCCACATGGTAGCACAGAGAGTGCCGCCACTTCGTGAGAACCCAACCTAAGATGCACAAATCATGGCTCTTTTTTTAATTGACAACGCAAACAATTTGCAAGATTTAAAGCTTCAGATCATCCAATAAAGATCCAATGTTAGCGCAATAACCCTAGATAAGTGCACTTGAACACAAACCCATAATGAAGGCAAGTTATTATCTCATAGCAATCAAACATAAGCACTATTAGAGCAAGGTTAACTTCAAACAAACAATGCACAACGACCTGTTTTACTGTTCCAAATACAGCTCATTCAATGACAATACCTATTAATAAATTCATTAAATAATCTGAAGGTTCGATGTAACTACAGAAAACAGAAACAGACACCACCACATTGACATTAGTAATTTTCTCCAAAAAGAGATTATTAGGAACAGCATTCTCCTGATGGGACTCTGAAGACTAAATTGTATTATTACAACAACTGCTGTCTTCAAATACGAAAAAGTGATTAGAAGGAGACTCCTGATGCTAGATTTTGTTTGTGGAAAAAAGATATTCACTCTGCATCAAGAATAATTCAGGCATGATGTAAGTGACTTGAATATATTCAGATACATTAGTATCTGAAGACAGAAAGAATTGATATGAACTTACAGACCATAAAGTATAAGAAGCATAATATCAATCACTTTCATCAAGAAACCTACAACAACACAGCAATCTTGTCACCTTAATGTATTCATCTCAGAGCTGATAAATTAATAGGATTGAAGCTCACGCAAACACCACAACAAACCCTTTGAGAGGATGACTGCATTCATTACACAAGTGTATTGTGCTCTTGCACACACATCTAAACAAACAGAACCGAACTGAAAATAAAACATCATTATAATATGTATTGAGCAAGTGCTGCAGACCCAACCTGCAGCAAAAGGAAAAACTGTGTGGCCAAAGGGGATGTCTAGTCCGTTAACATTTCATATTGAAAGATATTATATACATATGCTCTGATTGCAAAAACAAAGCACCAATGTCCCTTTAGTATTAGACAAGGAACACCACAAAATGTCAGTTCATACATAGTTAACAGCATGGTATGAAATAGATATAAGAATACCATAGCATCAGATACCAGTGAAAATCGTGGACAGAACATTACTCGCAACACGTCAGAATCTAAAAAGGGAAACCCAACTTCACTCATATACAATATAATGGCAAGGATAAACAACATTATCAAAAGAGGATTATGCCCACTTGGAAGCCACAATTGGATTATTCAAAGTAGGACGCCCGATCATTCGCCCAAGAAGAGTTAATACTGAGGTCATGCACACACAGACTCCTACCTTGGTTGTTATAAACCTCGATAACGAAATCTCATACATTACTTTTTGAACGGAAGTAAAGGCGTTCATGGCAAAATCTCTCCCATTGGCGAATGACGTGGACGGACATTACATAGAAACTCAAAAGTGCCTCGGATAACAGGGACGAAATTCTCAACAATCATGTTTGATTCAGAGAACGGGATATAAAGAATATGGGAGAAGACGAGCAAGAAAATTTAATCGCCGCTACGAGAGAGATATGCACATTTGAAAGCCATCGATGACTTATTCAAAGTAGGATGCCCTCTCATGCGACTTGTAATAGTTCAAATTGTCCACGTATGGAAAGAGATTTGACCATGCTCACTATGAGGCAAAATCCCTGCGTATAATACCCGTAGATTGATTTGTCTCTTTCCCTTACGGGTGAAATTTCACTAACCTGAATAAGACTTCGATTTACGGGTGAAATTTCACTAACCTGAATAAGACTTCGCAGGTAAAGGGTGCACGGCAGCGAGCTGCATAAGTCGTGGCCATCTGCCGTTTTGAAAATTAATCCATCCCTTTCCATGTTCTGAAGTAACTGCAGACAGTCAATGGAAGACGAAGCCGCATAAACCAATAAACTGGTAGTCACCGCAGGTCCCGCATCCTAATTCTTCTGGATGCTTCATTCGTAAATGAATCAGAAGGACTTGCGAGATCACTCCGATTCTTATGTGTATTAGCAAGCTCGCCACTAACAGTCCTTCTAAATTTATTCAAAGACCTTCGTTCGGGCGAAGTATTGCTATTCGTCCTTTCAGGAGGACCTTGAACAGCCCCTCCCCCACCATTTACAGCGGTAGAATCATCTTCTCCAAAATGAAGCCTGCGAGGCCTGTGTTTTCCCCTTGGAGCTGGGCGTTGCTTCAAAGTTTTCCGGGGTGCCATAGGGGCCGAAAAGGAGACAGTTGTAGAAGGAGGTGTTGTTGGCTCCAGTCCTTCTTCCTGATCGTCCAAGAAAGCTGAGATACGAGAAGATGGAAGACTCATGGAAAACCCATCTCCGAGTACAGGACATTCTGCTTGTGGCACCCCATCTGCAGATGAAATACTTTGAGACTTCAAAACCTTTCCCTCGAATTCAGAGAAATGTACAGTAAGGAGGGATCTCCTCGGCCGGGAGACTGAATCCCGAATGCGAATAGGGCTCGACGTCAACAACGTGGTGGAGGTTGGGGAAGGAGAAGTTGGGCTGTTGCTGCTGACATCTGCAGGATCCATGGCCAGCCCGCCCATCTAGAGTAAAGAACCGTTAGGGCTCGTCCTCTCCAGTAATTATAGACAAAATATTTTATCTCACGGTCTTTCAGCTGGAAGAGAAATCGTTTTTTTTTTTCTTTTTTTTTCCCAAAAAGGAAGTTCGGCCTTGGCCTATTCTTTCGGATTTTAATTAAAAAAAGAAAGAAAGAACAAGTTATAAATGAATGGCCTAGTGTCTTTGGTTGTGAAAGCTTCCCTATACTTGTCCACGTCCTGTAGGACAGTTGGTTGAGCTTTAGCCTCTTGAGGCGGAGGTCCAGGGTTCAAGTCCCAGGCTGAACATGTTATGGCTTAGGCCAGTTAAACCCAGTTGTAACCATGTCTCATTCAGTTGTAACTTTGTCTCACCCCTGCTTTGTGGGATACGGGGGGTCCCGCGGGTACTATGCTCATTCACTTGTACAGTTGCAATTTCAAAGTTAAAGTCTGGGGGAGTAGGCTTCGGCTGAACCTCCATTTAAAAAAAAAAAAAAAAGCTTCCCTATACTCAACTTCATGACTAGAAGTGGCCACATAATAGGTTGCTTCTTACTCAACCAAAGCATGAAGCAAAAACCACTAGTGGACACACACATGTCATAACAATCAGCTTAATCTGAGTAAAAAAAAAGCATGTAAATCTAGCAGTGATGATCCCCATTGGGATAAGACAAACCAAGTAGGTAGATACCACCCAAGTAGCAAAAGCTGCAATTAACCACCTACCAATACTTGATACCTGGGCAATGCATAAACTTGCTTATCTAAGAGACAACAAACTAAGTATTAGGCCAAGTTATGCATAAGTAAATCAAGCATTCAACAACCTACTAGCCAAAACACTATAATAATGTGTCAACATATTTTGTTTGACATGAACCTATTCTGCCATCAACTTGCATAAATTGAATTTCTAAATAATGATGCAAATGTCCTGAATTTAACACCTCAAAAGAGGCATGCAAATCATCCTTAAATTCAACAATATGCTTCTTGTTAGGACTAGTGAGCAACATATTACCAACATATACAACAATGATTAGAAGTACACCATTTGCATGCTTAACATATAAGGTGCCTTCGATTGGAATATTCTCAAATCCATTTGCTAGCAAGTAGGCATGCATCTTTTCAAGTAGGCATGTAGGCATGTATCATTTGCTATCAAGTAGGCATGTATCTTTTCATAGCAAGCACATGGTGCTTGCTTCAATCCATACATTTCCTTTTACAACTTGCACACTTTGTTTTCATGCCCTTTTTGCACAAAACCATGGGGATGAAATACATACACTTCTTCATGTAAATCACCATTCATAAATACCCTTTCAATGTCCAATTGATGGACATTTTCAACCATGAGGAGGAATAAATTCACACATGCTATGAATGGTGGCCATTCAACACACATGATCAAAGGTCTCATCAAAATCAATGCCCATCTCTTGAGCACAATAATTGCCAATAATCCTAGCCATATACTTATCAACTACTCCATCAATCTTACATTTCAACTTGTATAGCCATTTAGTGCCAATGGTCTTTTCGTTTGGAGGCAAATCAAATAAACACTTTGCACCATTCTTCATAATAACATCATATTCTAATTTCATAGCAACCATCCAATGTTCTAAATTTTGTGCATCATCAAAAGAAATAGGCTCATTCTCATCGCAAAGACTAGAGACAAAGATTGCATAACAATGTGATGTAAAAGAAGCATTATCAGAGCCCAATCGACTATGATATGATAAAGGTGCATTTGACTTGCTATCTCTTGAAGCCTGCAACAACCATTTAGGCATAGTTTTTGCCTCTTTTATGGTAGCTCTCATGCATCAGGTATTTTCATTATAAATGTAATGATCTTCATTATGATTTGAAACCTGTAAAGGCTAAGAAATTATCTCACTAGGAGCAACATTTGGTTGTCCATCTGTAAAAAGAGGTAGCAAAATGCCATACACCCTTTATGGATATAATGGGGCAAACCAGCCTTGCAACCTTCAAGAATAAAGCTTCAGATGGCATATAGTCACATTGAGCATTTGTTAGGATTGCTAGAAGGGATCTTCCATATGCGAATTTGGAAAGTCCAATGTATATGAGATGATATTGGGAAGAATTTTTTTGTGCCAACTACAAATAATACAAGATTGGGGTACCAAATCTTTGTGCTTGCACCACCCAAGGGTACCGACTGAATTCAACTTGAAAGACTACACATATAGAGATGTCATGCCCTCACAATGGAATCCTATCCATAAGGTGCAAGTGGACTCGATGTTCATACACTCTGTGAACACTCTGAATCCTTCTTGGATCCATGAAGATACCCATCTATGGATGTGGAAAGTAGCTGAAGCAAAAGAGAAACGATTAAGCGATAATGAATCAAAAAATTTTTAAAACATGAAATCTATAAGAGACCCAATATATGCAATGATGGTATTTTTGGATGAGGAATTTGAGCCTCATGGTTGGGCAGACATACTGGCAACTATGGACATGATGGTTAATGAAGAACAGTAAGAGGGCTACAATATATCATTGGTCATGTGTGAATTGATTGAGGATGAAGAGGATTAAGAATCCATAGTTATGGATACTTTTGGTAAATGTAAGGTGGAATACATGTATGAGGTCACCAAAACACACATATATAGGATCAAAGTTAGAGAAAGAGAAATCTTGCTAGTCATGGGAAGACCACAAAAGATATGGTTGTAATGGAAAGTGAAATCAAGATGAATAGAAAATGAACTCAACTGAATTGAACTCAGACTCAAGACTTTAAAAGAATGGAAATCAAACATTAAACAAGTATCTTATCCACCCATGCACTCCCTATATGGAGCTTAGATGGTGATAAGGAAATGATAGCTATCCTTGTCACTATGATGGGTTCTTCTTGAGGCTACAATGAACTACATTGACCTATATAAGCAATCTCTAAATGTTGATTATTCTGTCCAGTGTATGATGGTAGACAATGCACACATGAGAAGAAAATTATAGTTCTTCGATATGCAACAATTCACACCTAGACTTAATTGCTTGATTGCAACTCATGATCATGATTTTCATTCCTTTGTGCATACAATGAATGCATCTTGTAATGATATTTCCATCATGAATGAATGTGAGGACCAATCTCAAGCATGGAGAGGTGAGCTCAGTAGAAGACCCAAAATCTACATGAAAAAACTTGGACATTTTGCTCGAGGATAATCAAGAGAAGACCACCATTGATCTTCCACAAAGTTCAACTAGAAGAAAACCAAGGAAAATTGATTGGCCATATCATTATCCTCCATCAACTAAGAGTCAAGAATTTGGATCCCCACGAAGTGTTGCAATGGTGATGCACCACAGTGGAATCTCCTTCTTGAGAGCTCCATGACAATATCCTCACAATAGAAAATTGACCTCCAGGATGCCACACATAGTACTCCACACAGAGCTTAAAGGATACACAAAAAACACATAGTACATAGAGAGCACGAATGCAGATTTCTTAGGTGTTACAAATGAAGTTGGACTTCTAGTATTTGGCTGACTAGGCCACTATATGTTTTATTAGAAAACATATACAAAGGTGTATGGTGGCCATTTTGCCTTTCACATGGACACTAATGGTAACAATAGCCCACTAAAGGCCAATATGGCTAAAGTGACTATGGGATAAAAATAAAGAATGATATAGAATACTTGAGTGTAAGTATACAAACTATGCGAAAACAATCTCCCACTAAAGGCCAATATGGCCAAAGTGACTATGGGAGAAAAACAAAGAATGATAAAGCATACATGAGTTTAAGTATACAAAATATACCTCCCATCTGATGGGCATGTTACACATTGTAGAAGTAATTGTGTAAGATCATGAATCAAGTAATCTCCATCAAGTGACAACAGTGTTGAAATCTATCATGTGGTAAAGCTTTAGTCAAAGCATCTGCAGCATTATCTCGAGTATGAACCTTTCAAGAATAATGCACTCAGTGGCTAAGCAATCTCTTGTGTTTGGTCTTTGCATGATAGAATGGATTCTTAGCCAAAGCAATGGCACTCTGACTATCATTGAGCAAACGAGGTACATGCTGAGGTAAACCCATATCACAAGCAAGACGAGAAAGCCACAATTCTTCCTTACATGCCTCACTTGCTGCAACATACTCTGCTTCTGTGGTGGAAACAACTATACATTCTTGAAGACGAGATCTCCAAGAGATAGCACCTCCAGTGAAAGGAAAAATGTACCCTGATGTGGACTTACCATTGTCTACACAACCAACATAATCAAAATCTGTGTAACCAATAATGGATGCTTTCCCTCTCAAGCATAAACACTTGTCCTGAGTGCCACTCAAATATCTCAAAATCATCTTGACCACTTCCCAATGCTTCTTGCCAAGATTAGACATATATCTGCTCACAACTCCAACTGCAAATACAATGTCTGGTCTTACAGTTACCATAGCATACATGAGACTACCAACAATAGACTCACAATAAATTTTGGTTAGGAATTCCTTTTCCTCATCTGATTTGGGGCAATCATCCTTGCTTAATTTCCCATATATGGGTAAAGGTGTACTCAATGATTGGTCACCCTGGATATGTACTCACTTTGAGACAAGTATATGCATCCTTTACTCCTATCACGAGTAATGTGCATGCCAAGAATATGTTTGACGTCTCTCAAGTCCTTCACTCAAATTCTTTTCGAGAAATGACAAGTCATAAGAGGACTTCCAACAATCAACATATCATTGAAGTAAAGTATCCAGCATATTAAGCTACCATCTGAGTATCTCTTTGTATAGAGACAATAATCCTCATTGCTTTGAGAATAGCCTTGAGACTTCATCAAAGCATCAAGCTTTTGGTACCATTATCTAGGGGATTGTTTAAGTCCATATAAGCTCTTCTTCAGCTTGCAAACTAGACTTTCTTTTCCAAGAACTACATAACCCTCTAGTTGTTCCATATAGATCTCATATGTAAGATCTCGATGCAAGAAAGCACTTTCACATCCCTTTGGACTAGCTCTAAGTCCTCCATTGCACCGAATCCATGGAACATGCACAGTGTAGTCATCTTGACTAGTGGAGAGAAGATTTCCTCAAAATCAACACCATGTTGTTGCTTAAAACCCTTTGCAACAAGTCATGCTTTATACTTTGGAGAAGCACTATATGATGTGAATTTTAGCTTATATACTCATTTACATGGTACAACTTTTCTACCCTTTGCAAAGGTACTAAATCCCACGTATCGTTCTTGTGAATAGAATCCAATTCATTCCTCATGGCATGCTCCCACTTGGCATGATCCTCTGTTTGCATAGCCTCTTTGTAGTAAGAAGACTCACCAGCATGTGTTAACATAAAAAAAATCCAAACCTATTACATATCTATCAGGTGGATGCGAGACGTGCAGAATGTCTCAATGACATTTGCAGATTGATCTGATTTGACATTCTCCTGAACATCCCTATGTGCAAATGTTTTTGTGCATGCTAACTAGAGGAGCAATATCCTCAAACAACACTCTTCTCACTTCAACCTCCTTGATTGGTTGTTTATGCATCTTAAAGTCAAATTACATCACTACTTCTAATCACTGACCATGTTTCAAGATCCCATAAGTGATATCTAAATTGGCCTTCTCGACCATATCCAAGAAAAATGGATTTCTTTAACTTATGGTCGAGCTTTTGTCCAAGATTCTTGGGTTCATGAACATATGTTTCATACCCAAAAAATAAAAGATGATCATAGTATGGCAGCTTCCTTTCCATAACTCTTGTGCCACTTTCAAATGTTTGGCACTACTAGGTGAAAGGTTAATCACATGAATTGCAGTCAATACTTCTTCTTTCCAAAAGCCTTGTGAAAGGTTTGCATTATGTAGCCTAGAAACTACTTTATCCTAAATAGTTCTATTCATCCTTTCATCTACACCTTCTGTAATGGGGTATAAGGAGCTGTAAACTCTCTATGAATTCCTCTAGATTAACAAAAAAGGTTGAATTCATAAGAGATATACTTACCCCCATTATCTGAATGTAAAACCTTGAACTTAGTTCTTTTTTTAGTCTCGACGGAAGCAAGCCATTTTCTCAAGGTAGGAAATACCTCATCCTTTGATTTGATAGGATATACCCATAATTTTCTAGTAGCATAATCTATGAAAATGACAAAGTAAAGATAACCACCTAATGACCTTGTGGGCATAGGACCACACACATTTGTATGAACGAGATCTAAAAGTTGAATTGAAGAGTCAATGTGCATCATATGCACACTCATAGTTTGCTTTCCATATTGACAATGCTCACAAAATGAAAAATCGGGGAAAGATAACATGAGTAAGCAGCTAGAATGAGAAAGATTTCCATTTCACTATGAGATATGTGGCCCAAATGGCCATGCCAAATACAAGCCATAGATTGTTCAATAATAGCTAACAAGTGTTATTTCTATTATACAAATAAAGGATAAAGTGAGCCCGCTTTGCTTCCTTTTGCAATAACCATATTAGCCTTTGATATGCGAGAGGACTTAGCATAGAAAATTACCTTGTAAGCAAGGTCATCAAGTTGACCAATTGATGTCAAATTGTGTGATAATTGAGGTACATGGTGTACATTATGCATAGTAAATTTTGAGCAATCAATGAAGTACACAACCACATCTTCAAGCCCGAGAACATCACATTAGTAAGAGTCACCAAATCTCATGGTACTAAGAGACTTTGCTGCATAAGTAGAGAACCATTCTCTATGTGGTGTCACATGGAAAGAAGCACCAAAATCTAGCAACCACATGTGGGAAAGCGAATGAGCCATCAGAGCCTCAATGGCATAGTACTATCAAGTGTCAACATATCAACATCATCAAAAATAGCATTATTTTCTTCAAAATTCAAAGTCAAAGGAGATGATGCAAGTAGCTATTTAACAAGCCCATCAACATTCTGTCTTTTACCTATATCATTCTTTAATGCATAGTAGTCTTTCTTCATGTTCCTTTCTTATGATAATAATTGCATTTGATGTCCCTCTTTATTGATTTACTTCCACTGTTATTCTATTGACCATTCTTTTCCTTGTTCTTGCTCCTGCCACATTATTGATTCTTTCCTTGGTAAGAACCACAAACATTACATGCATATCCACTCTGAGTGCCAACCATAGATTATCTACGAATCTCCTCATTGAAGAGTGTTCCACATTTTCATCATAGAACAACTTCCACCAAGTGCACTATTGCTAATAGTTATGCAAAATGTATCCCATGATGATGGGAGGGTGCCTAACAACAAGACTTTCTTCATTTCATTGTCCATCTCCATTTTTTGAGCTTGTAACTTAGAGAATATAACATCAAACTCATTTAGATGAGCAACAACACTCTATGTCCTTCATGTGAGGGTAATATAACTTTCTCATCAAATACACTTTATTTGATATTGTTTCTTTACATATGCATTGCATAACTTCCAAAGCTCCTCAGCAATTTCACAATCCAATACTATAAAGTAAACATTATCTACCAGGTGCAATCAAATGGTAGACCTAGCCACTTAATCCAAATCATCATCATCCATATCAACAAGATTCTTTGATATTCCATTTACTGGCTTTCACTATCTCCTTTGAATCAACACATAATCTGATTCTTCTATAGAGGAAAGTTTGTGTCATCAAATTTTTGGATCTCAAAATGGTCTTTGCCCTACAAGTTATGTTGACGACATGATTGCTCCTATCTGCATGAGTGCATCTCCATTTTGTATCCAGGAGGCACTCCATTTCCACTTTATTTCCAAATGATATTGTATCTCTTTTGTATTTGGGTACCTTGACATTTTCCTCTACCATTGTATTCATTCTTCTTTAAGGGGAATTATCCCACATGAGATGTACTTTTGAGACCCCCTCCCAACTCTATATAAGAAAGGCTTTTCTCCCCCATTTGTACTTGGTTAGAAGCTTGAGGAGCCTACTCCATGATCTTGGCAAGATCATTTCTAATCCATGTGAGTTTACCCACTTCTTGATCTACTCACTTTGAGTCTCTCACATTCTTTCTTTTGTGAGTATACTCTTCTTTTCATTTTGCTTCCATGCATGTACTCTCTACATGGTATTAAAGCACTAGGTGGAGGTCTTGGTGGTGCCTTTGATGGTCATTTTGGTGGTGCCTGAGTGTTTCTCTCCACTCATTTGGAGAAGAATTTTGCCATCATTTTACTCTTTCAAGCCTCATTTTGCCCATTTGCCCACCCTTCCACCCCTCTTCCTCATCATTTTGTAACTCCTTTAAGCCCATTTTCCCCTCCCACCCACCCTTTTTGTGGCACTTATTGCTGGTCAGTTTCATTTTTTTGCTTGTTCTCATGAAGTTGATGGTGCATCTCAAGTTTATGAAGTGTTTATAAACACTGTTAAGGAGATCCATCATTGCTTCTCTCATCTTTGTGTAGTACATAGTGTTCATAAACATTTGATTGATGGATTCTGAAGTTCAGCTTCATTTTAACCTTTGCATACACATTTTCCTTCTGGAAGTTTCACAACCTGTCGGCAACTATCTTTTGAGGTTTCTCCTATTTTGAATTTTCTTGGCACCGGACATTCCTCTTGCATGAAGATGCATTTGTGAATCTACATAGCATAGTGAGCACAACATTCACAAAAGTTGCTACTCTAAATCTGTGCACTCCTCACTCTCTATCATAATAGAGGGGAAGGCAATAAAGCCAACTCTTCACCAATCTCTATAGTTGTGCCATCCCTCATAGAGTGAGGGCAAGACGGTCATGACCAAGACGAAGCCACAGAATCAAGCCCAATCCTGGTGTTATCTTGTGCTACACATTCTCACCATTCAATTGAACTCCTCATCCTAGATAAATATCAATTTGGGCAACTTCAATCAGGTAGCACTATCAAAGGAACTCCATCAATAACAATGTGCAGTAGGATGAAGTCAGATTTTGAGAAACACTTAGTAGAGAGAAAGAGACAATAATTTCTCTCTGGAAAAGTTGTGCAATAGCTAGCCATTGCAACAACCTTCTTCCCCCCAACATCTTATCCACCTACACATAAAGCGTGTCCAACAATCCAACACAGATTCTACTACTAAAAGAGAGAGAAAGAGAGAGAGAGAGTGAGAAAGGGATAGAGAGTAAATTTCACTCTCTATGTGGATTTTTTCCCTATTCCATGTACTACTATCTTTGGTGATTAAGCTCTATAGTGTGCATCATACTAAGGCAAATGCCATTAGACATGCTACAGACAGAGAAAGAGAGAGAGGGAGAGAAAGAAAGAGAGAGAGAGAGAGAGAGAGAGAGAGAGAGAGAAAGAGAGAAAGTCAAGCTTTGCTCTGATCGTGTCAAGACCTCTCTCAAATCATGGAGAATGAACGAATCACAGTAGCATGACGCATCAGTTCGGTGTACAGTAGCATGTATGAGCATTTCTGGAGTGTGGAGTGTGGATGATTGAGAGTCTGCAAGTCCCTTGTAAATTGGTGCTAGCACTAAAAGGCCTCCCTCATCTCATCAAGGTGCAGGATGTAGACTTTTCTATGTAGGATCAAGACTAACGGCTCCAAATACCCTTGTTGGCAGATGAAGCAAGTACGAGCATACATGCAGATCTAGCACTAAGGCAACCCATTAAATTTTTCCGAACTTACACCATGTTAAAAGTGATTCTCATCACTAAAAACCCTTGTAAATATTGTTTCACCTTTTTGTAGCTCCATTTGGTACAAGCCGAGGAGTCCTCAAGCTTGGGGAGCCTTAGAAGTAGTTGCCTGCCAATTTTCATAATTTTTAAATCTCGTTTGAGTCCTCAAATAAGCCCTGGAACCTAATTTTTAACTAGGCCGGACACTAGGTCTGGACAGGGCCAAAGCTAGTCAAAAACTATAAATAGAGCTAGAGAGCTCATTTTTGGGGTAGCTTCTTGTAGTTTTGAGCTTGTATGAGAATTTTGTTGCAATAGAAGTGATTCCATTGTCTTACTCTCTTTGTTCTTTCTGTGTGTGCGCGTGTGTGTGCATGTTAGTGTGCTTCGCACTCACACATTTGTGCCTTCACTTGCTCAAGGTCTTCATACCATCCTCATGTCTACCCGGATTGACATTAAAGGAGGTGCTACTCATCACTGAGCTACACCAAATTTTGGCGCCGTTGCCGGGGATTCGAGCTTTGAGGACGAGCGTGTGATGGTAAGACGTAGAGAGGACGCATTGGAATGGTAAGTAGTAGGTAAATTTCTGATTTTTCTCCATCTCCATCTCCATCTTCATCTCCACCTTCATCTCCTTCTCCACCTTATATTCTCATTTCCAAACCATTTCCTCATTTGCTTTGTGCGAGTTTGAGAGAGAGCGAGTGTGTGTTCTTGCTTGTGCGTGTTTTTTTGCATGTTTCTTGCAGGTTGCAGCTCCATCATCATCTCCAGCAAGCTCAGCAGGTACGGATTTTGTCTGCGCAAGCCCCGAGGCGTCGAGCTCGAGCTATCACGACACTCCGAAAACTTCACCCGATCACGATTCTGAGTGCACCATGACACTACGCAGGCCTAGAGCTCCTAGGATCACTATACAGAACAGCAAAATCCACCATAACCCGACCTATCGCGACACCTCGAAGTATCGCGATACCCACAACTTATCGCGACACCTCGAAGTATCGCGACACACCGACTCCACCTATCGTGACACCTCAGAGTATCGCGACACTCCCAAGTATCGCGACACCTCGACCTATCGCGACACTCCCAAGTATCGCAACACCCCGACCTATCGCGACACCTCGACCTATCGACACCTCAGAGTATCGCGACACTCCCAAGTATCGCGACACCCCGACCTATCGCAACACCCTCGACCTATCGCGACACTCCCAAGTATCACGACACCCCGACCTATCGCGACACCTCGACCTATCGCGACACTTCCACCTATCGCGACACCTCCATCTATCGCGACACACGGACCCGACCTATCGCGATACACGGCCTTGACGCATGAAAATTTTAGAGTGAATTTTTGAGTGAATTGAGGTATATTTGGGCTTAATTTTAGACACATTGGGATAACATTAGAGCCTTAGGAGTGGGCAAAAGACCTAGAAACCAGAGAGGGATCTCCTGAACCCTGAGAGCGTGTTTTGACCCCTAAGTGCCTGATTGGTCATAACTTCACCATACGAACTCTGATTGATGAGATTTTGGTCTCGTTGGAAAGCTTGTTGAGAATCCTACGTGGACCGCAGAGTTTCAGAACATGTATTTTTAAGTTGACCATTAGGTGGAACTAGGTGGTCATAAGATTTTGGGGGATCAGTGAGTTACTCCAAAGGGGGTCCATAATTGCTGATGTGTGTCTTTCAATTCATTGTGGTAAATGAGCTATATTAACTTGTGAAATTTTGCAGGAACATTGCGTGCACTCAAGGTATTCCAAGGCAGGCTAGCAAGGGTGAGTACCAAGCTTGGGAGAAGGCTTCCTGGACTAGTGTAGAAGTCTGAGCAACCAGAGTATTGAGGTTGGGAGTTCTCTCAACCCTCCTTTGTCAATTCCTAGCCTAGGCTAAGTACGACTTAGGTGTGGTAATTAATTAGGTCAGCGTCAGGCACAAAATAAGTGTAAGAGAACTAATCAACCAAGTGCAAGCATTAAGTAGGACTTAAGTGCGATAACCCTAAGGAAAAAAAGTAAACTTGAATCGATCAATTATCAAGTGCGAAATTCACTTAAGTATTCCGGACGTCGAGATATCAAACAAGTTCATAAACATAATAATCAACTAAAAAGAACAAAGTGATTGGTGCAAAATAATCTGCAACGAGAGTGTACTTGGGACCAAAGGGGGTAGATAAACCAGGCATATGAACCTTAGGTCAGGCAGACACTTAGGCCGAGACAGACAAAGCCTCAGATCTTCTGAAGCTAGTGTCAATCACACTGCTAGGTCTTGGGCCCAGCAGTTGAGTGATTACCCATACACTCCACAATCAGAAACAAGTGATTTTGAAATGTCCTATCACATGGAGAGACCAGTAGGTAGTTCAGGGGTGGCTTATCTAGAAAAGCCAGAGGGACCTTACAAGACTCAATTGGAATACATCAGGACTAATCGTCTAGGTGCTCGCATCTACGAAGACAGACTGCGAAGATCTGTGGTCCAGATTAAGAACCCCGATCAACCCCATGGACTAGAACACCCGGTAGTCAAGTTTGAGAATGGAGCATACCTAGATAAAGAGGGGACTATATATGTAGTCACCACTCTTCCTGATAGAACTGATGAGTTTGGAAATGTGATTGCGGAGACCGACATGGGTGATATAGAGCAAGGGAATTTAGAGAGAGAGCCAAGAACTCCCCGTGGTAAATCTGTCTTGACTAGAATCATGACTCCAGAGTGGATTCCACAAGATAATAAAAGCATAGATTTGCTTTTAAACTGAGAAACCGATGAGGCCTTTTGGAGATATAAACCTGCTCACCCTCAAGAAGTGAGTGCTCTCACAATCTATGAGTTTAAAGACCCTGACAGCCCAGGCAAAGTAACATACCTAGACAATACATCCGAGAGAATCTTCATGGTCACCGAGCATGGCAGACATGCCTACACATGGAAGGGTGAATTTGTTTTTCCCCAACCACGGTCTAATGTGTCCTATGGTCACCAAGGAGCCGGGACCTCCCAGGCTCATGGAGCTCAAGGAGATAGAAGTAGAGATAGACCTGAAGTAAGCTTTGCCAACCCCCAGGGAAGAGAAAGAAGGAGAACATGGACGAATAGAGAAGAAACCGAGAGATTTAGAGACCCAAGGAACCGAAGAAATGTTGATGATTTTCCTTTGCCAAGGCCGAGAGAACACACTAGGACCCTAAGACCAACTCAACTGGTGAAGTCCATGAAGAATTACTTCGACGGCACTGGAGACCCTTATGACCATGTGGCAGAATTTAGGCAAGTCTTGAAAGCTGAACAGGTAGAGGACCTATTCACACAATATAATGCTTTTGGTCTAACCCTTAGGAACACTGCCCTTACGTGGTTTCAACCACTGAACGAGAGGCATTTTAGAAACATAGACCAGCTCCTAGAGGCATTTATCATTGAGTTTTCTAAGAGTGGCATAAGGCACAACACTTCCTCACTAATTCATAGCTTCAAGCAAACACCTTAAGAGACGGTCAGACTAGCAGGAAGACGGTTTAGGCAATACTTAGAGAGGTGCCCGATGCCTGAGTTACCCACACCAGCCAAGCAAGTGGCTTTGTTCTTAGATGGATTGTTGAGCACCAAGCTCAGGTCATATGTGTATCTGAAGGACCCCAGAACTATAGAAGAGTGCGTGCGCATGTGCATAGACATTGAGGATAATCTAGGTGAGGAGTTAGAACTATCAAAAATCTATAAGGATTCGGATAGCTCTAGTAGCCTCACATCTGGTCAATCCACATCCATTGAGGAACTTGCAGAGAAGGTAGCTCAAAAACTAGGTGTCTCTAGCAAACAAATTCCAAGATTTGCCCCAGTTAAGCGGTGCTACACTTGTGGAGGTGACCATATGGCCAATGTATGTCCCATTATGGCCCAACCCCAGGTGAATCCTAGTAGCCAGTACTGCACCATAGAGCGAAGGTACACCAACCACACTGCACAGGACTGCCCTTATAACAAACAAACTGTTAGGCAAAATTACCCTCAGCCATATCCACAACAGGGTAGATGCCAGAATCAGTACCCTCCACAACAATACAACAGACCACAACAACCTTATCAGCCACCTTATCAAGGGAAGCAGAGACCTCAACCAGTCCTAGTGCAGCAACCCCCTGCTCCAACCAATGTGATCCCAGTGAAATATGCATCTGTTGAAGAAAATTCGAACAGAGCCATAGTCCCAATCACCCCAATGCTATCAGACAGTGATCCAAGTGACCATAGTTTTGACTCCACGCATATTGATAGCCCACAGGCCTACTACATGCAGTCACCCGAGCATAACGAGTCATACTATTATGAGGATCCAAGTGAAAATAGTGGGGAGCTTGAGTATGCTAATGTCATGTACACAAACCCCAACTCTAGACCTCAACCTAGGCAAGTACGACCCCCATTCCCTAGAGGACCATGCTTCAGATGTCAGGGAGATCACCTTATATGTGATTGTCCACTGCCTACCTCTAAACAACCCCAACCAGTGACAATTCAGGGTTTCTGTCAAGACTGTGGAAAAGAGCATCTCCTACGAGATTGCCCAAAGAACCCTAATAACATGCCTAAAATCACTCCTATCAATGTCATTGGGTTAGTAGTAGACTCTACGAGAAGTATAACTGCCACAGCCCCAGTGCATGTGGTCACTAGAGCCCAAGCCTTGCAGCAAACTCAAGGAGTAGGGCAGGAAAAGAGTGCTGAGGTTAGTGAGACAGAGAGTATAACCAAGAAAAGGACAAGAGCATGGAGAGATAGCCGTGAGAGAATGAAAAGACAATGGTCACAGAAAATGAGTGAACTTGAAGCAAGCTTGAGAGAAACCAAAGCAAAGATAAGTGAACTCGCATCTCAAAACCACTCTCACACCACCCCTCCACCACCTTTCCCTTTAACCACCAATCCATCTTCTTCCATTCCCCAACCTTTCAATACACCACCCTTAACCCACCCACCACCTAGAGTAGGATCAGTCCTAGCCGACCCCACTCTTGAAGATCTAGATATGATGCTTAAAGCATATCAGGCCAGAATCCAAGAAGGGCCAAATGTGGCGGATCATGACAAGTGCTACCCTAGAGCTGACCTAGAGATAGAGAGAACCAAGCTGTGTGCGAAAATGGTAGCATTGGCTCAGACCATGTTTGAAGCCAGTCGCCTTTTCAACCACTCAAGCTCAACTAAGACACAATTGCACTTGGATGGACTCCTACAGAAGTTAGAGAGCATAATTGCAAGATCTGCCAAGGAAGAAAAAAATCAAAAAAGAGATGAGGCGAGCAAAAACATAAGCCATCCCCCACAAGAAGCTTATGTGCCCAATTCCACTGAACCAGACACCTCCTCTTCTATGAATAGGTTCACTCCATAATTCCTACGAGAGATTCAAGAAGACAAATGGGCTAATGAAAGTGAAGCCCCTCCTCCCATTGAACTTGTGGATGACACACATGATCAATTCCCTCAAGATATTCCTTCCATTTATGGAGAGCAGGAGAATGCACAAAACCAAGAGAGGTTAGACTTCGAGTCTAACTCCCTGCAGGAATTACCCCATTTCACTGGCCCATGGGAAACCAAGTCTACTTGCCTGAGAGCACCCACAGTCATGATAAGAAACGAAGATTTAATCATACCTAGGAATACAGAGGTAGTAAAGAACACTAAGGTGCAGTGCAATCTCACTTTAGAAGAGCTACTCAAAGTTAAGCCAGAAGTGTGGAAACACGTAGCCAAGCAAGTGCCATACATATCGAAATTGCATTCCCAAGTAGGATCTCATAGAACAGTGCCTAAAATACCATTGGATAAGATAGGAGACATGAGTGAAGGAGAAGAAGGAAATGCCTATCTCCCACTTACCCATCAGATACACAAAAAAGGCAATTTTGGACTCAGGTGCAGGAGTTGCAATTGCTACAACTTCCCTCTGGAAGCGTTGGGGCAAGCCAGCACTCCGACCGACGATAATGAAATTGCAGATGGCCGATGGCCATATTGAGAGGCCCTTGGGATTGCTAGAAGGCATAACTCTCACTACATGTGGTGTTGAGTTCGAGCATACATTTGCTATATGTGATTTTAGCAAAAATCATGCATATGAAATGATCTTGGGAAGACCATTTATGCGACAGTTGCAAGTGGTACAGGAATGGGGAACCGATTCTTTGTACTTGCAACACTTAGGTGTCACGACCAAAGTGAATCTCAAAGATTACTCTCATAGAGATGTCCCTCCTATCCAATGGAATCCCATCCATAGAGCCAAAGATGATACAGAATCGGTGCATTCCATAGGATCAGGATCCTCATGGATGCATGAAGACACCCACTTATGGATGTGCAAAGTAGCAGTAGCAGAAGAGAAGAGAGAAAAGGCCAGAGAGGTAGGTGCAAAAGAAACACATAGATCAATTCAAGACCCAACCTATGCACCTGTAGTCTTTCCTGACGAAGAATTTGAACCCCATGGCTGGGCAGAAATCCTAGCAACAATGGACGTAGCCATCAATGAAGAACAATGGACACCTCACTGTGATGAAGATGGCTATGACATTTCAGTCTTCTCCATAGAGCCGATCATGGGAGAGGCAGTGTTAGAAGAGTGTGAACCTAGCCCTGATGCATTTGAGGATGCAAGTGACTCCGATCTAGAGTCAATCATCATGGACCCACCTTTTGCATCAGATGAAGAATACTTCTATGAAGTAGAATTTCAACCTCAGAGGTATGGAGAGCTTACAAATGACGTAAGGCTGCCACACATGTGACCCCGAAGGAAGAAGGAAAGAAAAGAAAGAATACAGAAGTCACACCAGAAGAGGAAGAATCTTTGTTTGAGGTCCCGGGAAATTTTAAGAAGTATGAGATAGATGACAGAAGAGTCATGATCAGAATGCCTAAACGAGAGGCGCAATCAGGGGAGGCCTATGATAACAAAGAAACCACCAAGAAAATAGTGGTAGCCGTGGAAGAAGGAGAAGAGAGATGCACATACATAGGCCATGACCTGACGGAAGACGAAGAGCACGAATTGATAGCCTTGCTAAGAGAATACAGAGATGTATTCGCTTGGAGTTACAAGGATTTGAAGGGTGTTGATCCAGACATATGCTCACACACTATCCCCATGACCTGAGATGCTAGGCCCTCTAAGCAAAAGCCATACACATACAATGACAACTATGCGGCCAAGATCAAGGAAGAGATAGATAGACTGGTTGAAGCTGGATTCATCTATGAAATTGAGCATACTGAGTGGGTATCCCCCATCGTAGTGGTGCCCAAGAAAAATGGAAAGCTGCGTGTATGCATTAACTTGAAGAAGGTCAATGCAACCACAATTCGAGATAACTATCCGCTTCCTATCACAGAACATCTCTTAGAAAGAGTAGCAGGCAAGGAAGTGTATAGCTTCCTTGATGGATTTTCGGGCTACAATCAAGTAGCCATAGCTCCAGAAGATCAGCATAAGACGGCTTTTGCCACTGAATGGGGCATTTTTGCCTTTAGAGTAATGCCATTTGGGCTTACCAATGCACCTGCTACCTTTCAAAGATTGATGTGTCACGTATTTAAAGAGTTCTTGAGGAAGAATTTGGAAGTCTATGTTGATGATCTGTGCGCACATTCCAACATTAGACAGACCCATATACCTGAACTCAGACAGATCTTTGATAAATGTAGGGAATATCAAGTCTACTTGAACCCAGAAAAGTGCGTTTTTATGGTCAAGCAAGGCAAGATTCTAGGACACATAGTGTCAAAGAATGGCATATCCACTGATGAAGAGAAAGTGAGAGCCATAGCGGAGCTACCTAGGCCAAAGAACGTCAAGGAAGTACAGGCTTTCATGGGGCATTGTGGTTACTACCGCCGGTTCATTCACATGTATGCTGTCATTGCAAAGCCCATTTACGGACTTCTGACTAACTTTGAGTGGACTGATGAATGTGAGAATTCCTTCCAGGAGCTTAAACGAAGATTATGTTTAGCACCAATCTTGACCACACCAGATTGGAACAAGCCATTCCATGTTCATGTGGATGCCTCCAATTATGCTATTGGATGTGTACTTGCACAACCTATGGGTGAAGGTAATATGGATCTCCCTATTGCCTATGCCAGTAGACAATTGAATGCTGCTGAACGGAACTATACAACCACCGAACGAGAAGGACGGAGTACCTCGTGGCGTGAAGCAGATCTGGATACGCAAGGATGGAAAACCCACAACTCTAATAGCAGGTTCTCGAAGAGCCAAAAAACAAGCCACACCATCAAGGACAAAATTGAAGGAGTACCCTAGGCAACCTCCTAGGCGCACCACGTCTATTTGGGTCCCTAAGCGGTTAATGAAGGCTAGCCCCAATGCTAGACACATATGGGTGCCCAAGGCCTGTTTACGAGCCCAAATAGCTCCAACTCTAGTTACTGGCATAATTCAACACTCACAAGTCCTCTCGACTAACAACGCAGGAACTCTACCTAAATACCACCCTGACCCACACTCAGTCAAACCGAGGAATGTCTGGAAATGGGTGCCCAAAAGGTCCTAACTCCATCACACTCTAGTTCATAAATCTCTACCTGTCTTTAGCTCTAAGAGCTACGAATCCTCTATCAAAGTTTGGAGACTTAAACCATGTATCAAACCCCCTGACCCAATTTTGTAAATCCATCCACTCTGACATAGGTGCATTCTGAGTCCATTGCATAACCAAAGTATGCATCAAGGATGACACTGACCTCTAATCACCACTCACATCTATCACAAACACTTCAGCTCTAACCACTAACCTTCGGGATTGTCATGTTAGTATTGTGAAGGGAACACCATTACATCCTGTTTCCTATGCAACACTAATGTGCCTTTCTTCTTCTAGCAGATAAGCACCCGATTCCCATGGCAGCAGCAGCAGGCACGAGCTCTCAGGCAGGCACTAGCACTCAAAGCAATTGGGATACCATGCCTGTGGAGGCTCCACCGACAGCTAGGCCTGAAGAGTTTTTGAACGTGAGAAGAATTCCCATTCCGGATCCACCAAGTGGCCTAACAGAAAGAGTAAAGGGGCATTCTCATTGGTTCAATGAGATGCCAGGAGACTTGGGAGACGCAGATCATATCTAGGAATCCAAGTTGGAATTCGGAGGAGTATGGTGGACATTCCAATTCTTCTCAAGAGAATTTGAAACATTACAGAATGTAGCTCCTCTTCAGGATATCTGGCAGAAAGCGGGATTGCAAGATTACTTTAGTGAAGCTTTGCCTAGACCGGATTTTCTCAGGTGCTACTACTTGATTGCCACACTGAAGCCGACAGGAGATAAAGATCGTTCAGGCACATTCCTGGTGCCCTCTCTATCAAACCAGGAAGAAATGAAGAGGTTTGAATTGAATATTACTTTAATCAGGGAAGCCCTTCAGATGTATGGCACCCATGTACCCTCCGATCGAGATCCCTTGATACTAGAGTCGATGAAGAACAACAAAATCAAGAAGTTGAAAGAAATGTGTGCCCTCACCCCCAACATCGCCATACCACTGCGGATGTGCCTTCAACACTTCGCATTTCCAGCTCAAGACCGCTTCACCCAACCTCATAAGAAAATATGGTATGGATTATACCTAGCAGAGATTGGAAGCTTGCCAATTAAAATGCCCGTATGGATCCTGGACCAGTTATATGAAGCAGGCAAGTGAGGCGTGAGGAAGCATACCTTGAATGGCTGTTGTGCGATTACCAGAATTATCTATAGATGCCTTGCCTATGATGTGCCGATCGTAAGGGCCCTTAAATACTCACAACTGAAATTCTTCAAGGGGCGGAAGTCAGGGGTTCAACCTGCGAAAAGAATGCGTGGATCACTTTCACAGGTTCTGATCCCTCGTGAGGCCACAACAGAAGCTTCCCCTAGAGAAGAGGCCCAAGTAGACCCTTTCACTATCCATCTCCAAGGAACACAATCAGGGGATAGGGTACAACCCACTCCATCTGCCCCTCCACTACCCACCGATGCTGAGTTTGCATCCATGGCCACATTAGCAGAGGATCCAAATTTTGACTTTGAAAACTTCCTGCAGACTGCCCACTTATCTGATAGTGAGTGTTTTTCTGACAATGCCGGTCCCGGATCATCATCCCAAAGAGAACAGCCACAGAGTGAGGCAAGAAGGGTACATTGGGAAGATGAGACACAACATCCTCATGCTCAAAGCACACAGAATCAGGAAGAAGCACAGGGAAATGAACCAGAGGAGAGTGAAGAGGAAGCTCCTGCCTACACGGCACAACTCAAACGGCTCTACAAGACAATCAAGCAGGTACAAAAAAGACACAAGTTATCAGAAGAGGCAAATAGAGCACTAGTGAACCAGATGCTGCAAGCGGAGAATGTCGACCCGCATTTCGTAGAATCATTGAATCTCTTGGTGGAAACATGCGGAATAGGGGAGGCCATGAGGACCATGGTCTATCGTAATACCCCTCCATATGACCAACGAAGGATCGATACAAGACCACGACGGGGAAAAATGATTCAAATGGAAGTCTCTACCGCACTGCCTACCACAACTTCAGAAGATGTTCACATGGCCAGCCCAACTCCCAGTGAGGAACCAGATGTAAATACACAGATACCATCTCCACCATCACCTCCCATCTAGCCCTCAGAACCCTTCCCCACTAGTCTTCCTGAACAACCAGTATCCACCCATGATGAAACCATTATACACACCACTACTCATCTATCCTTCCCTTTACCTACATCGACCACTTCCACCCAATTTTCTGAACCCCATATAGGTCATCCTGCCACCGATCAAACTATAATAGGTCACCCTTCATATCTCCCAGCCCTCGGACAACCACTTGCCACTAGCCAAACCTTAACACACCCATTTCCATCCACCAATACATTTCCTCCCTCCCAACCCCTATCCATTGTACCCCTTTTAACCCCCTCGGAATCAACCCAAGTCACCCAACCTTCATTCTAGACAAACCTTGTAAATATACTCCAACAAGTTGAGAATTATAATGAAAAGTCCCTTCCCCAACCCAACTCCCCCACATTCACGGCCACCACTAACACACCACCTACCATTCCCGTGTTCACAATTCACACTTCACACACTATCACGTCCGAGCCCATGGACATTTCACCACCCACAGGAGCACCCACCACCATTTTCCCTTCCCCATTTCCCGACCCTTTGCATTTTCCACCTCTACCCCTGCATCCACATCATTTAGTAATGCATTAGACACCATCGAAGCGGCCACGCTACTTAAGCAAGAATATAAGTTACTGGAAGAAAACAACACAGAGCTATGCAACCTCTCAGCTCAACTCCAGGCACGTGTCAATGCCTTGGAGCTAAGTAATACAGCATTACAACACGAAGTGACTGTCCTCCAACAATCGAATGCAGAGATGGAAGCCAAGTATATGGAGACCGGTAAAGCTATGGAGGAACAACTCAGAGATCAGTTGGGCTGCAATGCTAGACTACAAAGAAACATGACTCTACTTCGTCGCCACTTAGCAGCGGCTCAAGAAGAAAACAGAAGGCTACAACAACAAAACCAGGAGAATCTAGAAGCAGCCATGGAAAATACCCCTGGAGCACCTATAGACCTCGCCAAATTCATGGCTATTCCCTTAGCACACATTCAGCAGGCATTAGAAGAATATGCTACCCTCTCGGAGGCACACGACCAGTTAGTAGACCAGGTAAAGGACCTACAAAGATCCCAAGTGCATACACCACAACCACCAACAGCTAAAGAGATGGTCAATGCTGCAACCTCACCAGAGCCTGAATCATCAATAACCAATGAAGTACTAGAGCTACGACAGCAGGTGGCTGAATTAAAGATTAAGTTATTACAATATGAACGACCCCCCTCTCCACCTGATCAGCCAAACAAAGAGGAGACCATTGTCATTCCGGTGGAAGAAACATTTGAAGATAATTATGAGCCACAACCTCTTCCAGGAGGCAGAATCACTGAAGAGGGACAAGATACATATGAGGAACCCCCATTGGCATGGATGAAACAGGTAGAAGAAATGGGGCGGACTCATGAAGAACGTATCTCCAACCAGATGTTGGCCATGAAGACCATTGAAGAAACCATACTTCAATCAGAATACTTCAAACATTTGGCCCCTAGAAGACTGATAACTAGTTCAGAGTTACAGTATAAACCATATTTTGTACTGTTGGCTGACTATAATGCTGAAATCAAACGCCTCACCAACAAATACCCCACCTTCGCAACGCAGTTCGAACCAGAGGATATCCCAGAGGCAGCCAAAAAGGGGGCCATATTCCAACCTATCTGGAGGCAGAAATTACTGGAAACATATCCGGAAATGCTACGGACATGGGACCATGCTCCCATGCATTTAAAATATAACCCTTGCTTTGGGCCAGTTCAAAGAAGGAGATCATGGAAAGCATTCACCATCAAGGTTCAGAACAATGCAAATTGTAAACAATGGCTAAATTATCCCTCCATTGCACCCCCAACAGGCACACCTACAGTAGCATATATGATGGCTACTATCAGACATTGGCTTCCACGCCTCCACCCCATGCCAGACGTAGCTGCCCAGATGATGCTCAAAATATTGGATATGATGCAGGTAGTGCTTAAAACCTTCCGCAATGTATGTCACATTCAGCCTCCGATTCCCGGGTTCGTTAATGGTAATTATGACCTACTATATGATATGAGCACAACTCCGAGCATACGAGTTGCTTATGCATGGCACGCACGAATCAGATATCTCCCTGCCTGCTACAAGCAAACTTTTGATGATATGTTCACCACGGGGTTCTGGGAGGCACACTCAGAGGTGTTCACGCCACGGCCCACTCATTTGCTACAGCGCTTCGCATGCGAACAAACGATGCATTCAGAGCTCTACACAATGCCACAACCGAACATACCGGGAGCAATCAATTGGGATGCCCTTCAGAGAGACCTGATCAGAGGGCTACGGATCAAAGAACATGACTTGGCAACCGACATTCTCCAGAACTACATTGACCAAACCGCAGAGCAAAGGTCTGTGAGAGGCGATAGACCCTAGGGGGGGGAGAGTGTTGGCAGATGAAGCAAGTACGAGCATACATGCAGATCTAGCACTAAGGCAACCCATTAAATTTTTCTGAACTTACACCATGTTAAAAGTGATTCTCATCACTAAAAACCCTTGTAAATATTGTTTCACCTTTTTGTAGCTCCATTTGGTACAAGCCGAGGAGTCCTCGAGCTTGGGGAGCCTTAGAAGTAGTTGCCTGCCAATTTTCATAATTTTTAAATCTCGTTTGAGTCCTCAAATAAGCCCTGGAACCTAATTTTTAACTAGGCCAGACACTAGGTCTGGATAGGGCCAAAGCTAGTCAAAAACTATAAATAGAGCTAGAGAGCTCATTTTTGGGGTAGCTTCTTGTAGTTTTGAGCTTGTATGAGAATTTTGTTGTAATAGAAGTGATTCCATTGTCTTACTCTCTTTGTTCTTGCTGTGTGTGCACGTGTGTGTGTATGTGTGTGCATGTTAGTGTGCTTCACACTCACACATTTGTGCCTTCACTTGCTCGAGGTCTTCATACCATGCTCATGTCTTCCCCGATTGACATTAAAGGAGGTGCTACTCATCACTGAGCTACAACCCTCCTTGCACTCTGTCGTAATCCAGACCAAACACATCACCTCCTCAATTCACCCACATAAGCGTGTGTGAGAGACAATGAGAAGCGTGCGAGTAGAGTGGACATGCCATATTTGGATGCAAGGCTATATGACAATAGCTATGATGTCAGTTGTTAAATGCATCTCATCGTATAGCAGCCAACCATGTCTATTATTAGGGGAGAACAACATTCAAGTCACTTATCTAACAGCAGAGCATCGACACGAGCTTTGCGTTGATAGCGCAGTTGTAAAATTGAGCAGTGGGAGCGGGATGATGAGGGAGTGGAGTATTGCCATCGAGAGCACATGATGCTACTGGCGGGGGGCTTATTTGGTGGTTTTCGAGTGGAGTTTTCCAGTGATCGTGAATTCCAACCTTTCTCTTAAAGCTCGTGAAATGTTGGATTTTCTTGTTCATTTTAAATGCCTCGTTGTTGCCTATCTCCATAATGCACAAAGAGTCTTTCCTTCAAGTTGCCATTAAAAATAGACTCTCTCCATGATAATACCGGAGTTCTCAGGGAAAAGGTATTAGCAGGTGACATCGACCTTGTTTATGTGAGGATAAATGAGCAGATTGCTAATATTTTCAATAAAGCACTTGGAACTAAGAAGTTGAAGAAGTTTTGGAAGATGTTTGAATTACAAGACATGAAGTTGAGCTTGAGGGAGAGTGTTGAGATATCAACCGCAACACATGATGATCGAGGATGACACGTATCACTTTTTCATTTCTTTGATATGTATAGTGTTCACGTCCGTATATATCAAGGATACTTCATTGATCTTTACTAGATTTATCTACCGAGAGTGATGGCACATTTGTTTCTTTCCAGCTCACTCATTTGTGGACATTAGGATTTTCCTTATGAATTGTCCTTCATATATTGCATTAATTGTATTGTTATATTAGGTCATTCTTGTATATTATCTTTATGTAATAAAAGAAGGAGAACATTATTCCTTGCCTCAATCTGCGCATGCTCCTCTTTGAGTGTGAGAGTGTGTGAGTGAGCTCTCTTAATTATCTCCTTTCTCATGACATATCCACCTTTTGAGAATGTGCAGACATGGAGTAAAGAACTTTGTATTGAAGGTATGGATGAAAGTTTTATAGAGTTTAAGAAATGTCTAGTATCTTGGCAAATATAAATATAGTTAGGAAATCTATAGGTAGACAAAATGAAACATGATGAGTCTCACACCACACGTAAGACTGAACTCCCACTAAGACACAAATTTTGCTCACATAGAGTACTTATAGTAGATATTTATGACTTGAGTATGGCCCTCACATCCACAATGCCAACATCAAAGCCATCAATGTGATCTACATCTCACATGATTCAATGGACTCACATACATATCATGTAGTCTCTGTCATCTCGGTCGTAATGCACTACTCATCTCCTCATAGATCACATAGTCCTATAAAGAATCCATAAGTTGCAATTGAATAGTGGGGATGGCCAATGCATGCATATCTATCCATACATGATTGGGCATGTCATGAGGCCTTTGTGCATCTCTATGCACATACATGTGTAACCCTGCACAAACCAATGTATGCCACGTCTAATCTTTTCATCTCAATAAGTCAATGCCATCAAATTGAGATCACATCATGCTAACAATCCAAGAGACTAACAATATAACAAGAGACTAGAAACAATACTCTATCACCAATAAGATCATATGTGCATATCCATATGTATAACTCACATTGTAAATATCTCAGTGGAGAGGAAACCATATAAAGCACCTATCATAATACCATGCATGTAGCATGCACATAGAACTATGAGTATAAACTTGCTCACTAAGCCTCGAGAATGATCAAATAGATATGAAAGAATCCTAGGAAAATTTTACAGAGTATCCATTGTAGATTGAGTGACTAAGACAAGATAATCAATAGAAAAAGAAGAATAGATAACCTATCACCATATTTCAATGATCCGATCATATGCAATAATGAATATAGACACCAATAAGCTGCTGGGAATGCATGTCAATACGTTAACCATACACCTCTCACTCGATAAAGAATCTCATTAAGAATTAGTTACACTTATCACAAGTCACTTGTGTTCCCACTCAAGTATCTAGAGATGAAATAAGATCAGCTTCAAGGATCCACTAGAGTACTCTTCTAGCATAAAAACTGATAAAATATTGGCAACATCTCCTATGTAAAATGGACTCTAGAACCATCACGTACAAGTGGGAATGTAATGTTGCGGTGGCAATCACATATAATAATCAATTAATAATATGGATCAATGCAAAGCCAATAAAATGAAATATAGTTGGGCTCATGTACATGCACAAAAACAAGAATACAAGTACTAACTAAGATGCAAAATCTCCCATAAATAGTGCGCAATTGACAAGTAACCAAGTGACATAAACCATATATTGACCACAATGCAACTATACATCCATTGACAATACTATGATCAAACTCATGATGGCATAGACCGAAAGGTATACCACAATGCCATCTTACATATCAAACACTTGGCAAGATCATCCTCTACTCTCATATGGATCATGCGTGTAGTAGATCAAGCTTTCTTAGCTAGTTAGAAGGGAAAAAGTAAATGGATCTTATCTACTAGTAAGTAGAAATGTGCTAATTCCACACAGTCAAACAAGAAAGAAAAAGACAAGAAGAAAATAGAAAAGCAAAAATTGTTTTGCAGATACTATAAAGGAAATGATCATGTCATAAAGAGTTATCCAAAACTGGTTGCAAAAGAGGCAAAGAAAAAAGAGGTTGGAATGGTTGTTGTAGAGGTCTTTACAACTAAAACATAGCATGGTTATCTTGTGTAGAATGAAGAATGGGCATTTATTACTGTTTGTAGTTATGATCCATCTTCTCATGAACATTGTATGTCTCTAGTAGACTCAGATGTTTCGTACTTTGATAGTGAGGCAACCAAACATATTACCTCGTACTGTAGTTTCTTCAGTTCACTTGAGCTTGCCCCTAAAGGGAATACTCACTACAAGGAATACGGGCGTATAGCGACGGTTAAGGCGATAGAATTTCGTCGCTATAAAATTGCAACATGCGTCGTAATTAGCGTCGCGTGCCAACCATCGATTAAAGGACGGAGAAGATGACGATTTTTGCGACTTGTGGCACGACGGGACTGTGACACTCCCATACAGCGTTGTTAATACGACGCTATTTAATAGCGTCGCATAAGCGACGCTTTTTTGTGTCGCATAGGCGACGATCCTTACCGTCGCATAAGCGACGCTAAAAAGCTGTCGCTTATGCGATGACAAACAGCATCGCTTACACGACGGTCTGTTGACGGACAAAAATTAAAACGTTGGAGGCTCTTCGATCGGCATTTTCACACATCCGATCAAAGAGCTCTCCAATGTTCACAATTGCGCTACGCTTACGAGCTGAAGCAAGTATATGCAGAATTGTTGTTTTGCCTAAGCTCTCTCTTACTATCTCCCTCTGTCTCTGTTTCTCTCTTTCTACATCTTTCTCTCTTTGAATTCTCTCTCTCTCTCACTCTCTCTCTTTCTCTCTATCTCTCTCTCTGTTCTTTCTCTCTTTATTGCAGGTTATTCAAGAAGCTAACCAAGCAAAAAGTATGGCTAACAATTGTAAGTACAATTTCTGTTCTTTGTATATCATTTGAATTGTGTTATTTTCATTACATAGCATACTCAAACTTATTGATATGCACTTATACACTTATACATGATGAAGATGCACTTTCACACATATACACATATACACATGCACATACACACACATATATACACACAAATACATGTGCACATACACTTAGACATACACACATATACACATGCATATGCACAAACATTCCTACAACCACATAAAAAGACTTACATGCATGCATTATTGCATATATATATATATATATATATATATATATATATATATATATATATATATATATATATATATATATATATATATATATATATATATATATATATATATATATATACATACATACACACATTAACATATATGCAAATACATGTATATGCACATCCACATGCATGCACATGGATGCAAATGGAAATGCATCCACATACACATGCATGTTTCATACATATACACATGCATATACATACACATGCATATACATATACACATATACATATACATATACATATACATATACATATACATATACACACATATACATATACATGCATATACATATACACACGCATATACAAGAACATGCACATACTCATACACACATATACACTTATACATGCACATGCACATACATACATATACACACACATACACATGCACATACATACATATACACACACATACATATACACTTAGGTACACACATATGAATGAATTATATAATTAAAGTTGCACACACACATGCACATACCTACATATACACATATACATGCACATACACACACATACACATAGAGTTATACATATACATGCATATACATATACACACACATACACATGCACATGCACATACTCATACACACATATACACTTATACATGCACATGCACATACATACATATACACACACATACACATGCACATATATGCATATACACACACATACATATACACTTAAGTACACACATATGAATGAATTATATAATTAAAGTATTAAAACACATATACACATGCACACACACATGCACATACCTACATATACACATATACATGCACATACACACATACATACACATGCATATGCACATACTCATACACACATATACACTTATACATGCACATGCACATACATACATATACACACATACACATGCACATACATACATATACACACACATACATATACACTTAGGTACACATATATGAATGATTATATAATTAAAGTATTAAAACACATATACACATGCACACACACATGCACATACCTACATATACACATACTCATGCACATGCACATGCACATGCACATACTCATACACACATATACACTTACACATGCACATGCACATACATACATATACACAGGCACATACATACATATACACTTAGATACACATATATGAATGATTTATATAATTAAAGTATTAAAACACATGCTTAATATAAACAGTAATAACAATCAATAGAATAAAACTCTTCATTACTTAATACCATACACACAATTCAAAACATAACTGAAATGAAAAATATATAGATAATATATATATATATATATATATATATATATATATATATATATCAATGTAAATACATATAATCCAATGTCATAATCAACTAAAATCCTAATCATCATCATCATGATCATCATCATCATCAGCAATATCATGATCATCCTGATCTTCCTCATCCTCATCGTCATGATCACCCTGTGACGATCGAGATCGTCCCTCCTGTGTCTGTCTCTCCACTCATCCATATTTGTCTCTCCATAATACTCCTATATTACATATAATAAACATAAATAAATAAAATAATTAAACCATTCATAAAAACAAAATAATTATATAAAATTTAAAAATACTCACAAAGGCATCAGGATGATCTTGCATATACTCGCCCAAACGCCGATATCCAAAATGTGTAGCATACTCGATCTCATGTTTCATAGGATATCAGCCATAATCCTTCCGCTGCAATGAAACAAATAAAAAACATTAGTTGCTTGCATTTTAACTAAAATAAAAAATATACTCACAATAACACATATACTTACAAACGTAGCTACAAAACCATTATGGCCCATTTGGCTTAGGTGCGATGTGTGGCCCGACTCCACTCTCTTCTTTGCAGCAGCCTGTTTATTCAAGAAAAAAAATACATAAATTAAATGTAAAAAATTACTAAAATATATAAAAATTATAAATACAAACTATTAATTTGTGTACCTTCTGCTGAGGAAATGACTCCTGAAGACGTAGCTGTCTACAAAAAAACTACCATGTTTCAGGTGGTATGTTAGCTCACCTCTTATTTTTTTCGACCATACAATATCTCCTGTTAATTTAATCTCAAACAGAAAAAAAAATCAGAATACATACATATACACATACCCACATACACATATACATGCAAACATATACGCATACATATATGTATACATATACACATATACATACATATAACATAAACACACATATACATATCCACATATATATGTACACACACATGCATGCTTATACACTTATTCATACAAAATACATGCATTTATCCCACAATAATGTGTAGTTGTGTATATGTGAATATGTGTGTATGTGTAAATGTGTATATGTGAATATGTGTGTATGTGTAAATATGTATATGTGAATTTTTTGTGTATGTAGATAATCAAATTATTAATATCAAATACCATTATTTGTAGATTTTGATCAATCAGATGGAACTCCACCACCGTCTCCTCATCGTGCAACGACTTTATACTATAAATATATCAAATATTTAATTTTAAATATATTTGATGGATACATAACCTATATTTTTTTTTTGTTTCTTATTATGTGCAGATTCTGATCAATCAGAGGGTACTCCACCACCTCCTACCCATGCAACGACTTCACATGTGTCCTCTGATAGGAATTATGATGAATTTTACTATGAAGAGCATATTATATGTTGGTGTAACTCTTGTTATGGCACGTATCGAAGACCACGATTGGAATGTATTGAACATGAGGCAGAGTATGGTACTTTTGAGCGTGCACCATCACCTAGTCAACGTGATAATGCTTGGGTATGTAATTTCTATATATATTAATGTCATTATTTTATTTAAAAACCATATATAAAATCAAATTTAAAAACCATATATAAAATCAAATTATTGTTGATATACAGGAATACTTGCTTGATGATGATGATGATTTTTCTCATAATGTTAATTCTTCAAAAATAACAGATGAGGTATTATCAGGTAAGGGGGTTCCATTCTTATTTACATTTCAAGAAAAAAATGATGTTTCTACTTTTGTAGCATATAATAGCGAATGCATGCAAGCATTCCTTAGCGAGTACGAGGAACTTCAAATCTCCGAAGTAAAAGGCGAAAAAACAAAAGGTCTAGACGTAATCTCGATAATAATGAGATTACAGATATACCTTCTTTCACGGATTGGCTATACAATCGTTTGCAACGCGCCAACGCAAATAATGAAGAAATCTCAGATGAGCAAATTAATGATAGGTTGTGAACGAAAGGTAATTTTATGAAAATAATATTTTATTTTTTTCATATATGTATGTTAGTTTCTATTTACTAATTGAATTTATTTTGCAGGCTCGAATGTTCACTAATATGTGGGCTTTTGGACAACATATTAGAATCAAAGCCATTGATTCTTTACGTAAAACAGAGGATTCTAGTATTGCTGCTTCTTTCAAGCAACTATCACGTGCTAACTCAAAAGACACGAACCTTATAGATAGCGAACTTGGTTACGTAGGAACTATTGTTGGTATCTACGAAATTTCATTTCGTACATTCAAACAGGTAGAAAAAAGTTTATATTTTTTTTTAGAGCTAGTTATTTTTTTAAGCACCTAATAATGGTTTTTTGTTGTTATATATTTTGATAGGTCATTTTGAAGGTTGACTGGTTTCGAGCGGAGTATAAAGGTAGCAATTCCACATTAAGAAAGGAATTATCTGGGTTTTGGGCAATTGATTCTTCCAAGGTAATGCGATCTACTAAATAACCATATATTCTTCCTAGGCATATTGAACAAGCATTTTTTTATAAAACCCCAGATGCTCATCCTTGGTGGCAATTCATTCATGTGCAACCTAGAGGTAGGTCATTGTTTGAATAGTTTATTGTTAGAGAGATCGAAGAAAGTCCTCTTGATGATTCAGCATCAGATACTGATACATCAACATCTGAAATAAAAATTAGAATCATTATACATTATAATGATACTAATCTTTTTGATGAAGAGGATAATTCTCTACATGCTGATTCTACTGATGAGGAAGAGGAATTACCAGAAATAGATATTAATCCATCAATAGATGATGTGATTCATGATAACAATAGAAGAAATAAATGAAATCAATAAGGATAAGGAAGATGAGACTATATTGATGTCTTACCAAAATGATGGCAATAATGAAAACATATGAGCAGATTAGATAGTAAATTCTACTCTAGTTATCGATCAATAACTTGAAGCTTCTGAATGGATATCAGATAATAGATTTTTTTATTAACTTGAATAAGGATGAATCCTACTAGAGAGATGAAATCATGTTCTTCTAAGTTAGAACATGAAGCTCGGGGGTATGCCTAATTATTTTATATATAGCTTTATCTTCGAGGAGCAAATTTTTATCATGTATGTATGCATATGTGTGTGTATTCATGTGTATTATATGTATACATATGTTAGTATGCATATATATGTATTTCATGTATATGTATGTGTTTTCATGTGTGTGGTATATGTATACATGTGTTAAATATGCATATGTGTATATATGCATATGTGTATATATGCATATGCATTTCTGTAAAATATTCATGTATTCATGTAATATATGCAAGTGTTTATAATTGTGTACATGTATATATGTATATGTGTCTATGTGTAAATATGTACATGTAAATATGTACATGTAAATATGTATGCATGTATATATATGTTTATGTATGCATGTAGGCATGTATATGTGATGTGTACATGTATATATGTATATATGTCTATGTGTAAATGTGTACATGTAAATATGTTAGTATGTATATATATATATTTATGTGTGCATTTAGGCATGTATGTGTGATGCATAATATATCTACTCCATTTTATATTTATGTATCCTATCTACATGATGTGTATATATCTTTATATATATTATGATCTTCGTTGATTCGAGTAGCTATATATAGAGGCATAACGTTGGGAGGAGAGACATCTCTCTAGTAGGACGTCGAAGGTGTACATATACTTCAAACATATGGCTAAAAGGTTGAATTAGAGTTTTTAAATTAGGGGTTTTAAAACCCTAATATCGAAATTAGTGTTTTCAATTTAAGATTTTTGAAATAGGATTTATTTATTTATTTATTTATTTATGTGTGTGTATGTATAAATGTGCATGTATATGTATATGTGTGTAAATGTGCATGTATGATGTATATGTGTGTGTATGCATGTATTTATACCTCTAGTCTCACTCTTTTTTCTCTCTCTCTCTCTCATATACATACATACATGCATAAACACACATACTCATATCCACATATATATACATAAAAGCAGTGCATACTGTGCATTATCGCGACGATAAGCCATAAGTGTCCGCATCTCTTTTAGACACCACTTAAGCGACCATCCTGTCCCAAACTCTATCTCAAGTGAACTAAGTACGTATTTTTTATCCCTCTCATCATGCTCACTACAAAAATAAAAAGCATAATGTAAGTAAAACATAAGATATTTATTTCAATTTATATGTAAAATTTTTACTTCCTTCCACGGTAAGTGGACAAAGCGCAGGTAAGAGTCGCATAGTGCCCGCATTCTTCTCTTGAACTCCAATCCATTCCCTATGTACACAATGTTCCCCTCTGGCTCTATGTCGCACTCTAGTCCTAAGGTGCCTATGCATGTCCTCATAGGCAACTCTGATCTGCTATCACGATTTGGAGGTGGTATAGGTGTCCTAAAAATAGATAGATAAAAATAAATAAAAATATGTGTTATAATATCATTAAAAAAGTTTATGAAAAAAGAACATACCTATGAGCAGATAGCTCTCTTCCTGCATGTGGAGCCGCAGAAGAGCCCTCGTCTGATCACTGGGTAAGCATCTGAATCGTATAGTCCAACTCCTCATCAGACATCTCTGAGTAATCACGCATTATGGCCCCTAGAGTATAAGACGGAACTCTTGCTCTCATAAGACTTTTTATGAGAGTGAGTTTCGCCTTTCTCTCTCTACTGGGATCCATAATACCTAACATATAAAACAAAATGGTTAGAAATCAATATATATATGTGTACATATGTAAGTGTGTATGCATTAAGTATGTGTATGTATGCATGTATGTGTGTATGTATGTGTGTGTATGTGCATGTGTATGTGTGTGTATGCATCATTATGTGTGTATGTGTCTATGTGTGTGTGTATGTGTGTGTATATGTGTGTGTATATGTGTGTGTATGTGTGTGTATATGTGTGTGTGTATGTATGCATATGCATATGCATTATGTATGTATATATATGCATGTATGTGTATGTGTGAGTATGTCTCTCTATGTGTGTGTATGCATATATGTGTGTATGCATATATGTGTGTATGTATGCATATATGTGTGTATGTGTGTGTATATGTGTTTGTATGTGTGTATGCATGTGTATGTGTGTGTATGCATTCTTATGTGTGTATGTGTCTATGTGTGTTTATGTGTGTGTGTGTGTGTCTATGTGTATGTGTGTGTGTCTATGAGTGTGTATGTGTTTATGTGTATGTATGTATCTATGTGTGTATATGTATTTATGTGTGTATGTGTATGCATGTATGTATGCATGTGTATGTGTGTATGCATCATTATGTGTGAATGTGTCTATGTGTGTGTGTATGTGTGTGTGTGTGTCTATGTGTAAGGTAACCAACACAACTACTATTCTTCCTACTCATCCACTCGAACCCCAAGCTGAACCCATTCTTCCTATTCCACCCATTGTCCCCGACGAACCCACTGCTTCTTCATCCTCATCGCCGAATTACTCTCCACCGAATTCCTAGCAGCTCCTCACTGCTTCTTCATCTCAACCCCGTTCTCATCCTCAAATTCCTTCAATTCCCTTATTTTCTGAGTTAGCATCCATGGGTCAACTGTTGATCCACTTCTCACAACAACTACCTGCACAACTGAAGCAAGTGACAGATACTATCTGAGATGACTTTCAACACAAAGTTGATGTGCTGGAGGCAGACATCACTCCTCTCCAGGAAGAATTACAGGCAGTCAAGGCAGAAAATCATGTGTTAAACGGACAAATTCAAGAGTTGCAGGCCAGACTTGTAGAACAGGAAATAATTATCAATCAAACAGATGCGGCCGTGACAGCAATCCAAGAGAAAGATGAATTACTGAGTGTTGCAGATGCAGAATTAGTCAACTTGAAGCAGTCAGTCTAGGATAAAGAAGATGCACAAGTAGCCTTAGGGAATCTGTTAGAAGAAACCAGACAACAGCTACATGAAGCAATACAGCAAGGACAAGAAATGGTAGATTTGCTCAAAAAGACTAATGAAGAACTCCAGAGAAACAAGTCCAATTTATTTGAAGTAAACAGTATTCTCAAACGTAAATTGACCGTGGAAGCTCAACTACAAAAAGTGATAACAGATCTTCGAAGAGAAAGGGATGCCTACTCCAAGACAATCCAGTTTCAAAATCA
>CM035425.1:60692735-60922735 GCA_020310875.1 Ceratopteris richardii | reverse complement strand
CACAACCAATCTGAAACAAGCTCGTCAAAAGAATCATCTCAATAGAAATCTGAGCAGGAAAAGCAAGAGGATGCAGAACCTATCATTAAAGAGGTTTTCGAAGAATTGCTTAAAGCGAGGGCGAGATGCTTCATGATATGGCCGCAACTTTCAACCATTGATGACTTTCGGAAGAGGAATTCCGGTCAAAGTAGTCAACCGAAAAGTGGCTGGGCCTACTTGTTCAGTAATCCGATAGGGACCAAACCATCGTAACTTGAATTTTCCAGCAGAGTGATTCGATTTTGCATTGTAAAAGAGTACAAGTTGCCCCACCGTAAAAACTGGAGTTTTTAGATATCGATCATGAGTTCGAGCTTGTCTTAACTGTACTTCCTGAATAGTCAGAAAACTTTGCCATCGCTGCTCATCCAGTTCTCTGAGTGTATCCAACCGAAATGACAGAGATACTTCAGGTAATAGTTTCTGGGTGAGGGCTACATGTAAACTTGGCACAACAATCTCCATTAGTGCTATGGCTTCCAGTCCATAAGCCAATTTGAAAGGTGTTAGTCCTGTTGCTACCTTGTAGGTAGTCCGGTACGCCCATAATACTGCAGGTAACAGTTGATCCCACCTTTCCGGTGATTCCAGAATCAGTTTTCGAAGCATATTCAACAAGGTTTTGTTTGTACTCTCAGCCAAACCATTAGCAAGAGGATAATAAGGAGAACTGAATTTATGCATTATCTGAAAAGAATGGGTGAGTACTCTCATTAAGTTGTTAGCAAAATGCGTGCCTTGATCTGTAACAAGCTCCAGAGGTAAGCCAAAATGCGGGAAAACATCTTTCATTAGACACTTTGCCACCGAAACAACTGTGGCAGACCTTAAAGCCCATGCTTCTGCCCATCTGGTAAAATAAACTGTACATGTTAGAATATAACGATTATTACTGAGTATGGCTGGAGGTGTAATAGGTCCAATAAAATCTAGGCCCCACTTCTGAAAAGGCTCCAATGGCAAGACAGGTTGGAGAGGGAAAAAATGGCGTTGTAGAGGTTGTCCAGACCTCTGACAAGTATCACATTGTTTGACAAACTGAGATACATCCCTGTACATAGTAGGCCACCAAAGTCCACTTTGCAGAATTTTCCAGTGCGTTAAATCTGCTGCAAAGTGTCCACCGGAAGGAATTGAGTGAGCCAGAATAATGACTGAGTTAACTTCATGCGGAGGAATACAACGAAGTAAAATTACAATGTGATCCATATAGTATAATTCTCCAGCAATTAACCGGAATCTACGACTGTACACTGCAATCTTTTTACGCATTGCAGGAGAGGTATGAGTAGGAATACATCCATCAGTAAGAAAAGTTAATATCTGATCATAAGATGTAGATGGCATAGGTGGTTCTGCATATTCATCATTACTTGGTTCAGTAACATAAATTGCTGGTGTGGTGTCATCTACACCGACCGGAGCTTCACCAAAATCTAAGCGAGAAAGGAAATCTGCTAAGGCATGTGAGCTGTCAGGCCGATGGATTACTTCAAAATCAAACTCTTGTAAAAGTAGAACCCAACATGCTAATCGACCACCTAAATGCTGCTGTCGTACCAAATAGACAAGTGCAGCATGATCTACATGAAAAGTAAACTTGCGGCCAAGTAAATAGTGTCTGAATTTCTTTACAGAATATACTAAACCCAGAAATTCTCTTTCAGTTACAGAGTAATTCTTTTCTGTAGGAGCAAGTCTTCTACTCGCATGGTAAACATGCCGGAACCACTTATCAGTTTGTTGCATTAACACCTTCCAATGGCTATATCTGATGCGTCTACGAAAACATGAAATGGACGTTCCCAATCAGGTGGTTGTAAAATTGGGACCTGTGTTAATAAACATTTTAGACGATCAAATGCTGTTTGACATTCCTGAGTCCAATCAAACTCTTTAGGAGTACTCGTGATTAAACGATTGAGTGGAATGGCTAAATGAGCGAGCCACCGTAAATGACGACCATGCCATCTCACTTGACCCATGAAACACATTACTTCCTTTGGTGTAGTAGGTACATGTGCTTCTAACACAGCTGCAATTTTATCTGGATCGACTTGAATACCTTGTGCAGAGACAATATGGCCAAGTAACTTTCCACATGAAACTGCAAATACAGATTTGTTTGGGTTTAGGCAGAGTCTGTATTCTCTGCACTTCTCAAAGCAACACCGTAAATGGAACAAGTGTGCTTCATTTTATCGAATAAAGAGAAATCATCAAGATATACTTGCATAAAAGAGATAAGATAAGGGGATAATATTTCCTGCATACACCTATGGAAAGTGCTGGGGGCATTTCTCAATCCGAACCACATAACGGTACAAGCAAAAACACCCCAATTGGTAATGAACGCTGTTTTCGGTATATCTTGTTCAGCCATTCTGACTTGATTATACCCACTGTATCCATCTAAGAATGAGTACATTTCGTGTCTTGCTACTCTGTCAAGCATCGTGTCAAGAAAAAGTAGAGGAAACGGATCTGGCATCGTAGCTTCATTTAGCTTCCGGTAATCCACACATATACGTAGCTGCTTATTCTTTTTAGGGACTATAACAATTGGTGAGATCCATTCAGCGTGCTCTACTAGTATAATGAATCCAACTTTCAATAACCTATCCAGCTCTGCCTTTACCTGTGCTGCATAATTTGGGTTCATCCGGTAGCTGGGTTGTTTGATTGGTTTTGCTTCTGGCTTCAGCATGACCCTATGTTGATAAATGCGAGGGTCCAAACCTCTCATATCTTTGTAATCCCATGCAAAAACATCAACGAACTCACGAAGTAACTGGATCAGATCTGCTTGAAATACTTCAGGTAAGTTTTCCTTTATCTTGATAGGACGCAGATTTTCTTCATCTCCTGGTGATCAACTGATCTTCTAGAACATAGAATTGTCGGGACTTCTCTGTAACATCGGGTGGGTTTAAAAGTTGTTGTAGATCAGTGTCATCTATAGCAGCAGTATCTTCTTTCTTGTCTCCTTCAGTCACAGGCATCACCATACAAACTGCCGGATTCCAATTATCTACAACAGATTGTAGATCAACAGTTCCTAGGGAGATCAAATCAATATTATTCTTTAAAAACTCTTCTTCTTCATTATCTGACAAACCATATAACATATGAACTGGTTCTGCAAAATAAAGTCTAGCATGTAATTCACAAGGCTGGATAGCATCTAACTTGACAACATATTTACGATTATTGTCCTTGAAAGTGAGTTCCTGTGCGGACCAATCTTGTACCACCTTGGCTTGTTTCAACCAAGGATGACCGAAAAGCAGATTATAATCCAAGCTAGATTCTGGTAGTTCTAAGACGACAAAAGTCATCTTAAATGTTGTACCTTGCAAAGTTATGGGAACATCTCGTACTAGTCCCACTGGGTGGACTTTGGATTGATCAGCCATCCTTACAAAAAATTGGACAGGCTCAATTTTTGTCCATCCTAACTTTTTACACAGTGCGGCAGTAGCAATGTTTACACCAGACCCTCCATCAATTAGTACTTGATTTATTTTATGATTTTTGTACCATCCTGTAATCAATGGGACCGAATGATCCACCGTAGCGTCAGTTTCTGGTTGTACTGTTGCCGTTGCTGGAATGCAGGCAGACTCAATACTAAACTGTTGCTGGAATTGTTGACGGACTCCTGGTACTAGTGCAAGTAACTGTCCAAGAGGAAGAGTAATGGACGCTTTAGATAAGATTTCCCATGCTTGATTTACTTGACTTGTACCTTTCACTGACAATGCGTCGATTACTGGAATTGACTCTTGCTTTATGCAGTTTCCTTTGACAGTGGAACTTGTGTCACCGGAATAGGATCTGGGAACACTGGAGGTTCTGTGGTGGTCCACTGACTAGCCTTGTCGTATGTTCTTTGCTGTTCTCGGATGCCTGGTTCAAATATTTCAGCTGCTGGTTGTAACGGCCTACCGGATCTAGTCTGAACTACTGCAGCTTGTGTTTCTATTGGTGTGATATGAACCATATTAGTCATTGGATTCTGACGTTCTTTTTTTCTCTGATCATATTCTGTTGCATCTTTACAAAATCTTCTAATGTGGCCAAATTCACCGCAAAAATGGTAGCGAGGTGCTGGCAAATTAGCATTTTCCTGTGCTGGTCCTGCCTGCCAACGGTTTGCATTGTAGTTATTATTTCTCTGTCCTCTGTAATTTCGGTAGCCTTGCTGCTGGTTGTTTCTCATTTGAGGAGGTACATAGTGATTGGCAGGCTGCCCTGGTTCTTGTATAATTGCATTCACTGTTGCTGTTCCCTGTACTTTGGCGTTGTATGCACAGTTTTCGGTGGAATGTCCTGTCGTGTTACAGATAGCACAAAACAACTGGTTGAGGGCACAAGTGGCACTGGTATGCCCTGAATTCTTGCATGTGGTGCAGTACATCTGTCTGGTCGGATCTTCTGCAACATTTTTAATCGCTTTTAACCATTCCAGGTCTTCCGTAAATCCTCCAACCTTGTTTTCCAGCTGCAAAGCCATTGCAATCACCGCATCTAGTATCATAGCTCCCACACAACGTATGATCATAATCTGTTTAAGTTGCGGAGTCAAACCATTGATAAACCATTGAGTGATAACGTCATCCGGCAGGTTGGCATGTGCTAGCGGTAATTGCCTCAAATGCGTTCTGAATAGGGTGGCATATTCTTGCACTGTCTGATTCATCTTCTGTCTATTGTTTTGCAGGTAATCAAAAATTTCGGCTAGATTCTTCTTTAGCCTGAATCTCTGCAAAAATGCATCCCTTACCGCTTCATAGGTGCCGAAATGGTTAATATCATATTCTGTAAGCCATCTGGCTGCTTCATTAACTAACATGGACTGGAATACAATAGCTTTATATGGATGATTGAGCACTGCGTAACTTATCTCAAATGTGCGTACATGAGCATCTGGGTCATCACCTGGAAATCCACCGAATTTAGTGTACGTTACTCCTGTTGGAGTCGGCCGGGGTGGAAATAGATGTTGTTGTTGCTGTTGTTGTTGTTGTTGTTGTTGGTGTTATTGTTGTTGTCCACTCATCGTGCTGGCGGTTGTATTGTGACTATCTTCTGTATCCCGAGGCTGAATATCTGAACTGTCGGAATCTATATCGTCAGCCTGTGCACCCTTCGGCTTGATAATATTGTTCAGTATGTTTCGGATTTCAGCTTCGAATAAGCTACCTTCCTCCTTGATATCAAAGGTAGGAAAACTTACTCCAAATAACGGTGGCTGGACTGAAGATTCACCAAGAAATGGTAAAACGTCATCGGAAGACTGTGAACTTTCAGCAACTGGTACCGCAATAACACCGGAAGGTGTCAAAATTTCACCAAAACAAGGTGCTTTTTTGCCTTCACTGATTTCTTTGGCCAAGACATTTCTATCCGCAGACAAATTCGAATCTTGACCCAATGGTGTTAAATTAATTTCATGCTGCGTCCTGGTAGACTCTAGAGTTACTATTTCTTCGACAAAATGTGCCGAAATCGCATCGGAATCCGCCAAAAAGGTAGTACGTTTCACCGGAATACTACCGGAGTCACTACTGGCGTTCTTCAATTCCTTGACAGCTGGGTTAGACTTATCTGTGCTTCTACTTCCTGGAGGTGTCCTTAGCAAATTAGGTATCGCCCAAGACTGTTGGTTTCTTCTATGCTTCGGGTGTGATTCACCGGAATGAGTAACCGGCATATACTACGTTTGCAATACTTTGCATACTATTCTTCTTTACGGTCGATTCACAATCTATGACCACTTTCACAATCAATCAACGAGCATTCTTGATGCTACATTCGCACAGACAAATGGCAACAATCTGGTGCCACTTTCCCACAATTAGCTGGCAACACTCTTGATGCCACCTTCCCACAGACGGCACCAGTGTTAAACGCGAGACTAACCGTCAAAAGCACGTTTAAACATCTACTTGGGTTCTTGGGAGTGGAAGGGGTCTGTTAGACATAGGCTCTGTTCTTGATTTCCCCAACTAACCACTTCACACACCGCAATATACTAATGCTCAAGAACTCTATCAAGAATCTGCTACACTTACACTTTACAGTACACAATCAAACTCTTCTAAAGTTTATCGACCACCTACTAGCTAATACTCTCTTCAGCGTACAGCGCAAGAACTAGTCAGTACCGTAATGCAGAATTACTTGATTAACTCAAAAACTGTCCCGAACACAAAACACCATAACAACCGAGATAATAACAATGACTCAATCTTTACCGAATAGGTGCAGACAATCAACCAGAACCGAAAGACACAGAAAAACTCCAAATTCTCAAACACACAGTACTGAATGTAGATTCCTACACCGATCCAGACTTACTCAGTGATCAGCGTACCATATAAGAACTAACGTAACACAACTCGCAGTAATAACCTTTACGGAACGATGATTCAGTATGCAACTTAAGACGAACCTTATTGTAACTTAATCTTTACCGTACAATGACATATCTTCAACACAGAAGACAACCACGATACGACTCAGAGTTCTCAAAAGACACTACAGTAACGTGCAGATCAATCACCCAGACAGACAGTCTGGTGATCCAACCAATCGTCACCGAGCACCTCTTTTTCATTCATTTATATAAAGATACAAACATCTTTGTAACAACCTTTCATATGTGCGGACTAGAAAAAGATTCAGTTTTTTACAACTGCCAATCCGACGACTGACTAACAGTGTGTATGTGTGTATGTGTGTGTATGTGTCTATGTGTATGCATGTATGTATGCATATGTATGTGTATGCATGTGTATGTGTGTGTATGCATCATTATGTGTGTATGTGTCTATGTGTATGTGTCACTACGCGTCTATGAGTGTGTATGCATTATGTATGCATATATGTGTGTATGCATTATGTATGTGTATGTATGCATATGCATTATGTATGCATATGTATGCATGTATGTGTATGTCTCTCTATGTGTGTGTGTATGCATATATGTGTGTGTATGTGTGTATGTGTGTGTCTATGTGTGTATGCATGTGTATGTGTGTGAATGCATCATTACGTGTGTATGTGTCTATGTGTGTATGTGTGTGTGTATATGTGTGTGTATGTGTATGCGCGTTTATGTGTATGTGTGTGTGTCTATGAGTGTGTATGTGTTTATCTGTGTGTATGTGTCTATGTGTGTGTATGTGTCTATGTGTGTATGTGTATGCATGTATGTATGCATGTGTGTGTATGTGTGTGCATTATGTATGGATATGTGTGTGTATGCATTATGTATGTGTATGTATGCATGTGCATTATGTATGCATGTGCATTATGTATGCATGTGCATTATGTATGCATGTGCATTATGTATGCATGTGCATTATGTATGCATGTGCATTATGTATGCATGTGCATTATGTATGCATATGCATTATGTATGTGTATGTATGCATGTGAATTATGCATGCATATGTGTGTGTATGCATGTAAGTATGTATGTATGTACACATATGCATATGCATTATGTATGCATATGTGTGTGTATGCATGTAAGTATGTATGGATGTACGCATATGCATATGCATTATGTATGCATGTATGTGTATGTGTGTGCATGTCTCTCTATGTGTGTGTGTATGCATATATGTGTGTGTATGTGTGTGTGTATGTGTGTATGTGTGTGTATATGTATGTGTATATGTGTGTGCATGTGTATGCATTATGTGTGCATGTGTGTATGCAACATTATTTGTGTATGTGTGTATATGTTAGTGTATTTGTGTGTATGTGTGTGTGCGTGTCTATGTGTATGTGTGTGTGTGTGTCTATGTGTGTATATGTGTGTGTGTATGCATATGTATGTGTGTGTAAGTGTGTGTGTGTGCATACCTTCCTTCAAGTAGATGTGTGTGTGTCTCTCTCTCTCTCTCTCTCTCTCCCCCCCCTCTCTCTCTCTCTCTCTCTCTCTCTCTCTCTCTCTCTCTCTCGCTCTCGGTCTCTTCTTGCTCTCGTGTCCAAATCCCGGCACAAATGTGCCGACAGAAATTGATTTTTTTTTTTTTTACATTCCAGAGCGCCGCATATGCGACGCTCTTCAGTTTGCCAACGTCGCTAATCTCGTCGCTAGTGAGCAACCATATTTGCGACGCTCTGAATTTAGCACCGCTTATGCGACACTACAGTCGCATAAGCGACGCGTGTCGAAAAAAAAAGAAATCCAAAAATCTACCGTCGCTTATGCGATGATAGCATCACATAAGCGACGATACCCGTTTTTTTTTCAATTCGGGGGCATCGCTATGCCCCCCTATTTCTTGTAGTGACTATCACATGTGCTAGCAACTCTTATCCTATAATGGGAGTTGGTAAGATCATTATGGCTACTGTTGGTGATTGTTCTTTCACATTATCAGATGCTTTGTTTGTGCTAGGGATCAAGGAAAATATGTTATCAATTTCAGCATTAGCCAACATCGACTTAGTTGTGAAATTTGTTGATGATAGATATACAATTCATGATCTGTCAAATGGCAATGTTATTATTGCTTCTGACATTTTATGTCGTGGTCTATATAAGCTCATAGATTATGCACAATTTGTGAATAATTTAACATGTTCAGTTCAAGATTATTAGGTGATATCAAATGCAAAGCTTTGGCATGCATGCTTTGGTCATCTGAATTATGCTAGTTTGCTATGCCTATAGAAATATGAAATGGTGACCTCTCTTGCCAAACTTGAGGGAACTTGTAAACATGTTTATTACTGCATCTTGGCTTTAGCTATTTCTAAATTTGCTTGGATATTCGCTAAGAACTTTGAAGCACTAGGACATTTCTTTGGCATGCCTATGGTACTGGGAGCATTGGGATTCATGCGATAGTTCATCTCAAAAGGAGACATACCTATCACCTTGTGAGACCTATTATTATAAGCAAACTCAACTAGAGGCAAATAACTATCCCAATCTCTCTATCGCTTAGACACATATGCCCTCAACACATCCTCTAAAAATATGGTTGACCCTCTCAGTCTGACCATCTGTCTAAGGATGATCACCACTGCTCATCTTTAATGACACCTTCAATTTGTCAATACAAACTTCCAAAAGTGCCCTGTAAATTTGACATCCCTATCTCAAACTATGGATGTCAGTAACCCATGCAATATGAAGACATGCTGGATAAACAACTCCACTACATGTGGAGCTTCTATTGTCTCCTACATGGGTATGAAATGAGCCATCTTGCTCAGTCTATCTACCATAATTAGGATAGTATCCTGCTTCCTTTGGGTCCATGGTAACCCAACTACGAAGTCCATGGATACACTATCCCAGTTATGATCTGGAATCTAGAAAGGATGCAAAAGACCTGGTGTCTTTACCCTTTCTGCTTTGTTGACTTGACATATAAAGCATTGTTGAACATAAGTGTGGATATGGCTAATCTAGACCATCAAAATGTTCTTCTAACAAGATGTATTGTCTTGTGAACACTTGGATGTCTTGCACAAGGCACATCATAATTATCATGCATGACTTTTCTTCTCAAATCCCAGGAATCTGGTATGTAAACCTTTCCTTTTTGTCTGACTATTCCATTCTCCTATGAGAAATTAGAATACGAAATGGACTTGTTCGCTCTGCTAGGGGAAGAAACAACTGGAACTATCCCATCTCCTAAATGTGGATCTTCCACTGTGCTTCCTTTATCTCCCAAAGCAATTAGCTTTCTAGAACTGTAAAGCTCATATGATACATTATCCGTGATAAATTATAAATATAGGTGGTGCATTAGTCAAACCAAATGGCATGAACAAATACTCATAATGTCCAAAACGTGTTTTGAAAGCTGTCTTATGTACATCATGATCTCTTACTCTAATATGATGGTAGCCACTTTTTAAATCAATTTTACTAATTACAACAACTCCACCTAGAGCATCTAAAATATCATCAATCCTGGGCATAGGATATCTGTGTCTGATAGTAATCTTATTGAGTGCTCAGTAGTCGATGCACATCCTATAAGATCCGTCTTTCTTCTTCACTAGAAGAACTAGTACTAAAAAGGGCAAATAGCTCGGTCTAATCAGCCTGTTTTGTAGATACTTATCCATGACCTTGCAGACATCATTTTCCTCTTGCAAACACATTCAAAATGGTGGCCGAGCAATCACTACTAGAAATAGGGGGTGTAGCGATGCCCCCTAATGAAAAAAAAGCGGATTTCATCGCTTATGTGATGCTAACATCGTATAAGCGATGAAACTTTTTTTTATTAAAAAAAAACCCGACCTGTCGCATAAGCGATGCAAAGATCCAAATATTCATCGCAAGGAGCGTCGCTAACTACCGATGCTCCTACCGATGTCTGCGACGTTGGAGCGTCGCATAAATGATGTCCTGATATTTCAAAGCGTTGCATAAACGATGCTCTGGAATGTTAAAAAAAATTTCGATTTCTCCCGGCACATTTGTTGCGGGATTGAGATGCACGAGAGAGAGAGAGAGAGAGAGAGAGAGAGAGAGAGAGAGAGAGAGAGAGAGAGAGAGAGAGAGAGAGAGAGAGAGAGAGAGAGAGAGAGAGAGAGAGCTACAAATGCACACAACCTCAAGGAAGCAAGATATGCTCACACACACATAGATTTATACGCACATGTACACATGCATACACACACACATATATGCACATAGACACACACATATACACATATACACACACACACATACACACATAGACACACACATACACACAGACACACACATATACACACACATACATACATAGACACATACACACTTACATGCACACACACAAACACATCCATACACATTTCCACACACACATACACATGCATACACACATATATATACACATGCACATGTATATGCACACAAACACACACATACACACATAGATACACACACATACACACATAGACACATAGACACACATACACACATACACAAATACACACATACACACACATACACACAAATTTACACACACACATATGTACATACACATTTTTACACACACATACACATGCATACACACACATATATACACACATAGAGACATGCATACACACATAGAGACACACACATTGACACACACACACATACACACACATATACACACACACACACATAGACACATATACACTTACACACACACACATCCACACACATTCACACACACATACACATGCATACAGACACATATATATAGATACACACGTATGTACACATACACACACATATGCACAAATTTACACACACACATACACATGCATACACACACATACACACACACATGCATGCACACATACACACATAGACACACACACACACATACACACACATAGAAACATACACACACATACACACACACAGATTTATACACACACATACACACACACACACAGATTTATACACACACATACACATCCATATCCACACATATATACACACATAGACACACACATACACACATAGACACACACACACACATACACACATACACACATACACACATACACACATACACACACACACATACACACACACACATACACGCACATACACACACATACACACATATACACACACATATACACACAGACACATACACACACATACACACACATACACTCACATACACACACACACATAAACACACACATACACAGATTTACACACACACATACACATGCATACACACACATACACACACATACACACATAGACACACATATACACACATAGACACACACACATACACACATAGACACACACACACATACACACACATACATACATAGACACACACACTTACACACACACACAAACACACGTCCATACACATTTCCACACACACATACACACATATATATACACGTACACATGTATATGCACACATAGACACATACATACACACATAGATACACACACATACACACATAGACACATACACACAGATTTACACACACACATATACACACAAGTTTACACACACACATACACATGCATACACACACATATATACACACATAGACACACACATACACACATAGACACACACACATACACACACATACACACTTATACACACACACACATCCAGACACATTTACACACACACATACACATGCATATAGAGACATATGTATAGATACACACATATATACACACATAGACACACACATACACATAGACACACACACACATACACATAGATACACACACACATAGACACACACATACACACACATACACACACACATACACACACACGTACACACACACATACACACACACATACACACACACACATAGACACATACACACACATAGACACATACACACACATATATGCATACACACACACACGTAGAGAGACATACACACACACATACACACACACACATACACATACATGCATACATAATGCATATGCATATCCATAGATACATACTTACATACTTACATGCATACACACATACACACACATGCATACATAATGCACATGCATATGCATACATACATGCTTATATGCATACACACACATACACACATAGACACACACACATAGACACACACACATACACACACTGTTCCAGAGCTAAAGAGCGCACAAAGCAGAGAAAAATACGGGCCCCAAAATTTTTCCGATTTGGACTTCATATTCTTGTATCATAATCATTCTTGTAATATATTTTCCGTTGTAAAGGCACTAGAGGAGTCCTCTAGATGCATCCCCACAGAAGATTAGAAGCTTACCCATGTAAAATAGTAGAAATTTAGTCTTTTAGTGAATAAAGTGCCGGTCTCTTGTGTGAAAGGACCATTTTTAGGGCACTAGTATATAAGTTAAATGTGACTCTTTGTAAAGAACTTTTTGCCATTGTGAGAAGAAAGAGCACAGAAATTCGAATTTGTGTCTTCTTCCCTCTTTATCTTCTTCTTCGTGAGCTTGTATGCATGTGTATTGCTTGGAAAGAGTGCTTGTGAGTGTTGTCTATCCATGAAAGTGTTTCTTTGCTGTAGGAAAGGTGTGTGCGAAGTGTAGGAAATGCTGAAGTGTAGGAAAATATTCCCGCGACTCAGTATTTCGCTCATAACTTGAAGTAGGAGCGTCGGAATTGAGTGAAACCACTGCCATTGGATGCGTCTTCTCGAGAGCTTCGAAACGCATATGCTATTCTCTATATTTGGAGTTCGGAGCTGGGAGAAAAGTCCAAAATACTGACGGCTGCTGCACCAAGTATCGTTTCGCCTTGACCAACAGTTGCAGCTTGTTTGGATAAGTCTTTGCCTCATTTACATTCTTTGAGTAGCTCATTTGCATTGATCATTACATGATTGCATGTCCTCATACACTCGGCTAGGTTTGTATACTCTTTGGATTGATAATTAAAGGTGTGTATCCCCACTATATGCACTTGTGAGGGGATTGAGGTATAGTCTCTTTCTCCGCAAGTCCCTAAGTTGATACTTAGGACAACACACTTTTTGGCGCCGTTGCCGGGGAGTGACGAATCAAACCGAGGCATTGGTGTGATGGTAAGTAGCTTCTTGCATTGAAGTAAGTGGAGGAGTGGAAATCTTCTCTTCTTTGGTAAGTCATTTTCAGCCGCACTTGCTACTTCTCATTCTTGGAGTGTGTGTAGTGAGTTGTTAGTTTAGGTTTAGGAGTAGTAGGAGGAGAGTAGGAAGAGTGAGGGAGTAGATTAGAGTAGTTTCACCCTTTGCCTTGTTGTTTCATTTTCAGTAGATAGGAAAAAAAATCAAGTATAAAAGCCAAAAAAATCATTTTGAAGATCACTTGTTTGAGCAAGTATCGTGAGAGTGAGCGTCGAGTATCGTGAGCTGCAGAGTATCGTGGCTGAGCTTGTGGAGTGTCTTTGAGCTAGAAAAGGTGCTAGAGGAGTGTGGCAGAGCTTCAAAGGTGAGCCACTCCATTGCTAGATCCTTCTGATCATTCAAAAAATTCAATATATGTGTAAAACGATCTGCGCCAGGTATCGTCTCAGATCTACAGGGGGTAAAAAGAGTGTTTTGTTTGATACAGAGAGTGAGGATAAGAGAGAAGAGCTAGGAGATCAAGGGGGCAAAATAAAAAATTCAAAAACAATTGTTAAAATTTGTCTAAGGGTCAAGTATCGTTTTACTCCCGCGGTCGAGTATCGCGATACTTCACAAGTATCGTTTTGCTCCTGTGGTTGAGTATCGCGATATTTCCCGTCGATCGTGTATCGTTTCATACCGATCGCGATACTTGGTCAGAGATCGTTTGCCAGCGATCGTCTATTGAGTATCGTGGATCGTGTATCGTTTCATGCCGATCGCGATACTTGAGAAGTATCGTTTGGTCAAAGATCGCGATACCTGGCAAGTATCGTGTATCGTTTTGCCAGCGATCGTTTGCGAGAGATCAAGTATCGTTGAGCTGAAGTATCGTGTATCGCTTCTCAGAGATCGCGATACTTGCTGCCGATCGTGTATCGTTTGTCTGAAGTATCGTTTGGTTCAAATATCGTGTATCGCCTGATCTTCAGAGATCGCGATATTTGCGAGATATCGTGTATCGTCGATCGTTTCAGTTCAGAGATCGTGTATCGTGGATCGCAAGTATCGTATATCGTTTCTCAGCCAAGTATCGTTTGGCCCAGAGATCGCTTAGATCAAAGATCGCGATACTTACCACATATCGAGTATCGTCTATTCCAAGTATCGTGTATCGCCTGAGACCAAATATGGTGTATCGTTTGCCTTCAAGTATCGGTATCGTTTAGCCGGTATCGCGATATTTGTCAGAGATCGTGTATCGTTTGCCTTCAAGTATCGGTATCGTTTCTTACAAGTATCGGTATCGTCTAGCCGGTATCGCGATATTTGTCAGAGATCGTGTATCGTCTGAACATAGATCGTGTATCGTGGATTTCTGGAAGCAAGTATCGTGATTGTAGAAAATTCTCCTTCAGTTATTTCTTTCCAACCCAAGTCTTCTAGACAATTTTGACCTATAGAGAAGAGTGCCAAAGGTCCAAGGGTATCAAAGACTGATCAGAGCTCTTAAGTGGATGAACCTGAGATCCGGAAGAACCCTAGGAAGCCGAAGAAGCGTAATTTCTTCTGTAGGTAGTGTAGCAGAGCCAAGTAACCGTTCACATTACTCGGAGACCTCCAGTGAGTCAGAAGGAGAAATTCCCATGGCTTTAGAGGATATGCAAAACACAGTACCCATGATTGGCGTGATGTCAATCATCGAGGGAGAATACAGAACCTCCTTGGAGTATGTGAACACCAACCACAATGAGATCCCTATCTATTTGGATGGTCTAAACAGATCAGTGGCCAGACTGAAGAAGGCTTCAGAGGCTTACATAGTGCCTAGACCAGCAGTCAAATACGTAGGAGGTTTTTACATGGACAAACAAGATATTCAATACGTGGTCACAGAACACCCGGAAAACATTAATGAGCATGGTGAAGAAAATAATGCTTCAAGCTTAAATGGAGGTGGAATCGAAGAGCAAGTAACTACTCCTAGAGGGAGATCTACGATTACTAAAATTTGGAGAGGAGACCTGATTCCACAGGATGACACTCTAATAGATGTGTATCTGATCAATGGGATGGAGCATCTGCTTAGGGCCCATTCCTCTATATGGGAAGCTGCTCCTAATCCAGTTACCATCTATGAGTTACAAGATCCTGAGTTCCCCACCATCATCACATATTTGGATAAAAATCAGAGAAGATATTGGCCATTGACAGAATTAGAGAGAGCTGAGTTGAAATATCAGAATATCCCAGTGTTTCCCCCTAGGGACCAAGCCACTACTTCACGGAACCCACTGGGAACATCGCAGAATGATTCATATCAACAGTCGGGACAAACACAACAAACACAACAAACCCAGATCCCAGTCAGACCACATGTGCAATTTGCAATGCCTGCAATTAACCCTAATTACCGGCCTCAACCAGCTATTGACCCAAGACATGGAGTTCATGCTCCAGTCAGACCGCCGGTAGTCAGAGGACCAGGCGTACCAATAGGAAGACCAAGTTTCCCAGTGATGCCTAGGCAACCTGAAGCAGGAAGACGACTAAGACCGATCCAAGTTGCCAAGTGCATGAGAAATCACTATGATGGCTCTAGTGAACCTTACAACCACATAGCAGAATTTAAACAAGTAGTTAGAGCCGAGCAGGTAGAAGACTTTTTGATTCAGTATGAGTCTTTTGGCCTTACCTTGTCAGACACAGCTCTGGCTTGGTTTCAGCCATTGGACCCTAATACCTTTCAGAACATGGAGCAGGTATATCAAGAAATGATTGAAGAATTTACCAAATCAGGAATTAAAAACAATTCTTCGTCATTAATCCACAGCTTCAAACAAGTCCCTACCGAGTCAGTGAGATTGGCTGCAAGAAGATTCAAGCAATATGTAGACAGATGCCCGGTAGAAGAGAGACCGACGCAGAATAAAATGGTATCATTATTCTTGGAAGGATTGTTGAACGGAACTTTGAGGTCATTAGTGTATGTAAAGAGGGTTCAAACTTTGCAAGAGTGTATGAAGGAATGTATAGACCTAGAAGACAACCTTGCAAAAGACTTGAAAATACCTCAAGGTAGTTTGAAAAGTGAAGAGTCAGCCAGTAGCACAGCAAACTCTAAAAACAATGTGGAGGAAATAGCAGATTTAGTAGCAAAAAAACTGAACGTTCAAGGACAGAGGAATCATCCCACTAATCCTATGAGACTGCCTATGCTTAGAAGATGTATGCAGTGCGGAGGTGATCATCCTTCTCATTTGTGTACTAGGGGAGTGGTCCCACCACCTGCCTATGCTCATCATAGACCCTCTGTCCCCGGACCTCTACAATATTGCAGTATAGAGCAGAGGTATACAAACCATAGCATGGAGAATTGCCCTTACAATAGGCAAACCAGACCCACCCAGCAATACGTGAGACCATATGGATACCCGCAGAATCAACAGGGAGGTGAAGCTTTTAGGTATCCTTCTTATCAGCCGCAGGCACCAGCACCGCGACCCTACGCATATCAGGGATACACGCAACCACAACCAGTGCTAGGACAACAACCGCCCCACCCTCAGAATGTTGTCCCAGTCAAGATTGCACAACCAGAAGAAAATCTAGAGAGGGCTATACACCTTTGACTAGTAGTGAACCATATGACTCATTTTATGACCCTAGTCAAGGAACATACCGTAGTTATGAAAGCTCGATAATGGAATATGGGCAACTGTATGAACCATATGCTTATGGCATGGAAATACCAGATGGTTCATACAATTATGAGCAGGATTATGTGTCCTTAATGTACACAGCTCCTAGAGCAACCATGCCACCTCGACCAATGAATAGACCGCCTGTACCCAGAGGACCATGCTACAGATGTGGAGGTGACCACTATATTAGAGAATGTACATTACCAAACCCACCACCACCACAACGAATTTGGGTAGGCTACTGTAGCGATTGTGGTAAGGAACATCTTTTCAGAGATTGTCCTAAGAACCCCAACAAAGTCACATCTAACGTGCAGATTAATGTGATAGAAGTGATTGAATCATCAGGGAGCGATAAAGAGTACACAGTACCTTTGAAAGCAATAACGAGAGCTAAAGCCAGGGAGACCCCTAATAAAACAGATGAGAACAATCAAAGTGACAAAGAGAGGGATGCACCCATCCCTCACAGAGTAGAAGACTCCGAAGAACTAGAGAAAAGTATTGCCAGTAAAAGGTCACAAAAATGGAAGCACCGAAGAGAGAGACTAAAAGAAAAGAAGCTGTTACAGAGGAAGGAAAAAGAGGGAAACCAACAACAACCGAAAGAAGAACCGAAGAAGGAAGAAGGAAACAAAAATGAGAAGCGTCAGAAAGAGGAGGTAGGATCAGTCTTAGCAGATCCTATGCCTGAAGAATTAGCCATGTGGATTCAGGCATATAAGGCACGAATAAAAGCAGGACCTACCATAGAGCAACATGAGAGAGAATATCCGAGAGGCGACTTAGAGAAAGAAAGGTTAGAAATCTGCAAGAAATTGATAGAAGTTGCACAACAAACCTTAGAAAAACCCGCATCACCTTTACCAAATACCCGAATTTCCGAAGGAGAATTCCAAGAGTGCGTAAACACTCATGAAAAGCCTGAAGTATATAGACCACAAAATGAAGAACATGGTGTTGAGAGAAAGGAAGGATCCATAGTCCCCGAAGTAGAAGGAGACTGGACTAAGGATTTATGGGCACGAGTTCAAGAGGACAAATGGAAAAAGGTAGAAGGAATGGAACCGCCCTTTGAAGAATTAGAAGCAGAAAATGAAATAGAGGGTTCAATACCTGAACTAAATTCCGAAGAAATTTTTCCAGTGGATGCAAGTGACAAAGAAGAGGAAGATGTAAAGGAACTGCCCAACTACACAGGGGAGTACGAGCACAATTCAGAATTGTATCGCATTCCATCAATAAGGAAACGAGAGACGAACCCATCAGTTCAAACATCAGAGATCATGCAACACCTTAGAGAGGTAAAAATCCCATGTACCCTGACATTCGAAGAACTGTTAAAGGTAAAACCACATTTAAAAGAGAAATTAATCAATCAATGGGAAGTTAAGGAAGAAAAGAAAGGGATAGCTGACGAAGTAAAAACAGTGAGAATTCCAGTGGATAAGGTAGGAGACTTTAGTGAAGGAGATGAAGGAAATACCTGTCTTCCAATCACCTATAGGGGTTACACTACCAAAGCCATACTAGATTCAGGAGCTGGAGTTGGCATTGCTACCAAAGAAATTTGGGAGAAATGGGGACAACCAGCATTAAGACCAACACGCATGAAAATACAAATGGCAGATGGACATACGGAAAGACCCTTAGGATTGTTGGAACGAGTAGTCTTCACTACGTGTGGAGTGGAATTTGAACACACTTTAGCAATATGTCACTTTGAAAGGCCAAGCAATTATGAAATGATCTTGGGAAGGCCTTTCATGAGACAGCTAAAGGTCGTACAAGATTGGGGAAAAGATGCAGTTTACCTACAACACGCAGGAACCACCACTAGGATAAACCTACATACATACACGTATCAAGATGTGCCACCTCTACAATGGAACCAAATCCATAAAGAGGAAGACGATCAATCTGTTCATAGTGCAGGTTCTAGTGATCAATCCTGGATGAACGAGGACACTCATCTGTGGATATGTCAAGCTGCAAAGAAGGAAGAAGAGAGAAGAAAAAGTTGGCAGCAGAAACAAGGAATAGTGAGGTCTGTACAAGATCCAGCCTATATGCCACAAGTATTTCCGGATGAAGAATTCGAACCTCACGGTTGGATGGAAATCTTAGCTACCCTCGATGTCTGTGTAAACGAAGAAGTAGTGACCATGAACGAATGTATCGATGAAGAGGGTTATGATGTTAGTTTGTATATGGTAGTCCTTCAGGAGGCGGAAGAAGGAGAAGTGATCGAGAAAGACTGGAAGGAGGACTACGAGAGCATTGAAATGGAACCTGAACCCATGGATCTAGGGAGTAGTACTACCAACATAAATATCACCACCAATGAGAAACACCAAGAACTTACACAGAAAGGGGAATTAGAAGTCGAAAGAGAATCAGAAGACGAAGAAAACAAACCCCAAGACCAATTTGAGGTACCAGCTCATTTTAAAAAATATGAAGTAGAGGAGAGGAAAATTGCTATTCAAATGCCTAAAAGGGAAGCACAACCTGGAATAGCATATGATAATAAGGAACAAACCAAGAAAATAGTTGTAACTATGGAAGGAGGAGAGGAACGATGTACCTTCATAGGACAGGATGTCTCATTAGAAGAAGAACAGGAGTTAATTCGTCTCATAAGAGAATACCGGGATGTCTTTGCTTGGACCTATAAGGACTTAAAGGGAGTAGATCCATCTATATGTGCACATAGAATCCCCATGACATCCGAAGCCAAACCTTTAAAACAGAGACCATATACTTATAATGATGTGTATTCAGCCAAGATAAAAGAAGAAATAGATAAGTTATTAGACGCTGGATTCATCTACGAAATTGAGCACACGGAATGGGTGTCACCCTTGGTGGTTGTACCAAAAAAGAATGGAAAGTTAAGAGTGTGCATCAATTTGAAGAAAGTAAACGCCGCAACCATAAGGGATAGCTATCCCTTACCAATCACTGATCATCTCTTGGAAAGGGTAGCAGGGAAGGAAGTTTATAGTTTTCTGGATGGCTTTTCAGGATATAATCAGGTAGCCATTGCTCCTGAGGACCAACATAAAACAGCGTTCGCAACTGAATGGGGAGTATACGCTTTTAGAGTCATGCCTTTTGGTTTAACGAATGCCCCAGCTACATTCCAAAGATTGATGTGTCATGTGTTCAAAGAATTTCTGAGAAAAAGTATGGAGGTATACGTGGACGATCTTTGTACATATTCAGCTATACGATCAGAGCACATCCCTGAACTAGAAAAGATTTTTGCTAAATGTCGACAATATCGAGTATGCCTCAATCCTGAAAAATGTGTCTTCATGGTTCGACAAGGAAAAATCTTAGGACATATTGTCTCTAAGAATGGAATTTCAACAGATGAAGACAAAATTAAAGTAATTTTGGATTTACCAAGACCTAAAACTGCTAAAGAAGTTCAAGCATTTATGGGACATTGTGGTTACTATCGAAGATTCATACATATGTACGCCATAATTGCTAGACCTCTTTATGCATTATTGACTCTGTTTAATTGGACCGAAGAATGCGAAAAAGCTTTTAATGAGTTAAAGAATCGATTGAGTTCAGCACCCATCCTTCGAGTCCCCAACTGGAATAAACCGTTTCACATTCATGTGGATGCTTCCAAGTTTGCCATTGGTTGCATCTTAGCTCAACCAGCTGACATCGGAAAATTAGACCACCCGATAGCCTATGCCAGTAGACAGTTAAATCAAGCGGAACGCAATTATACTACTACGGAGAGAGAAGGCCTAGGGATGGTATACTCAGTCAAGAAATTCAGACATTACTTACTGGCAAACAAATTCAAATTCTTCATTGATCATCAAGCCCTATTGTACTTAGTCAACAAGCCTTGTAATACAGGACGACTAGTACGATGGTTTTTATTGCTAATGGAATTTGATTTTGAGGTAATAGTCAAGAAAGGAAACACCCACATAAGAGCAGACCACTTATCTCGGATGACCCATGGAGAACCACCCATAGGAGTACCAGATGATCTGCCAGATACCTATCTTTTTAACCTACAAGTATGTCCTCAATGGGCAGAAAAATTGATCCCTATACTTACACATGGACCTAAAGATGGGATCACACCAAACCAAACGCAAGACCTTTGGAAGACTAAAAACCTTCACATCCTTGCGGGAAGTTTGTACCACCAGGATTCAAGCGGATTACTGATGAGATGCGTGGAAGAAGAGGAACAACAAATGTGGCTTCAGAAAGCACACATAAACCAATGGAACACTCATTTGAACGCAAATGGAACGTGGCAAACACTCAAGAGATTTGGCATATATTGGCCAACCATGCAACGAGATGCACATAACTATGTGTCAACCTGTCAAACCTGTCAAGAACAAATCCCAGACGAGAACTCTACATTATGCTATTCTACAATAGCACCAAGGTGGAGCATGCCTCTAGTAAAGTTCTTGAAAACTCAAGAATACCCTGACGGAGCTACTTTAGCAAGGAAGCGTGCTCTCGAAGAACAGAGTAAAGATTATGCCATCATAGGAAAACAACTCTTTAAACGCGGAAAGGATAACCAATTACGAATGTGCATTCACGAAAATGAATATCTTTCTGTCTTAGAGATGGCCCATACAGGAGCCGCAGGAGGACACTTCTCTGCAGACAAAACAACAAAAATGATCCTCTTCGCTGGAATGTGGTGGCCAACTCTACATCAAGACGCCATAACATATGTGCAACGGTGTGATACTTGTCAACGAACGAAATATCCTATTAGAAGAGATGAGATGCCACTTAGACCCATGATGAGTGCTAGAGCTTTCACGAAGTGGGGAATAGACTTTATAGGACCTATTAGCCCACCAGCAAAAGGTTCACATGCCGAATACATAATTGTAGCCACAGATTACCTGGCCAAATGGGTTGAAGCAAAAGCAACAACGAAAAATGACGCAAGAACTACAGCCAAGTTTCTCTTTGAGAACGTCTTCACTAGATTTGGACTCCCTATAGAGATTGTGAGTGATAGAGGTACGCACTTTGTTAATGAAGTGATAGAAGCCTTATTGAATGAATTCTTGGTAATTCATAAGAAATCTGCCCCTTATCACCCACAAGCAAATGGACAAGCAGAAAGTTCGAATAAAATCTTGTGTACTGTTCTCACCAAAATCGTTAACAACGGTAGATCAGATTGGGATAAGCAGTTACACCATGCTTTATGGGCATTTCGAGTAGCCTATAAAACCGCAATAGGCACCACTCCTTTTAACTTAGTGTACGGACAAAATGCTATTTTGCCAATTGATTTCTTGATTCCCACTCTTAGAGTAGCAACTACTTATGAGTGGACAGGACATGAATTATCAGCCCAATTGGACCAAATAGAAAGGCTTCATGAAACTAGGTTACAAGCAGTAGCAGGTATTTATGCTGCGAAAAGACGACAAAAGGCCTATTTTGATGCACATATCAAGGAAAAAAAATTGAAGGAAGGAGATTTAGTTTTGGTATACACTTTGAAACAACATGCTAAGAAATTGCAAAAGAGAGGATATGGATCATACAAGGACTACCTCATATTGAGGATGTATGGACACAAGCGGGAATAGAGGCATTTCTTAAACTGCCTATATATGTACCAGACTTTCAGAGGTGTGCACAGGTGATGAATACCATGTAGCCTGCCGCAACAAAAATATCAGTTCCAGAAGCGCGAGTATTGGATAAAGTAGGGACATGGAAGACCATCCAATTCACACATGAGTTGATTAACAGAGCTTTTGGATGGAATCAAGCAGGCATTACTAGTGTCAAGGAGGAATGCCATGATCCCAAGAAAAGATCATTCCTGGAAATTAACAGAATTGACATAGAGGATGCTGTACGATTGGTACATCAACATTTTTGTTTTCCCAGCATGCACAGGTATACGGCCCCTCAAAAGATAGTAGTCCAATTGCTATCACATGCCATGAGGCAAATTGGAAACAAAATCAATCTAACAGGGTATGTCCAAGAAAGATTGTTTGAAGCACAAAAGATGTGGGGGCAAAAGAAGTTTTTGAATGGCAGTTCAGCTCTTACATTGTTGATTTATGAAGCTTTAGAAATGAAGAACTGTTTGAGAGAGATGCCAACTTCGGAAGGACTAGCAAGATACGTAAAATCAGCTACGATCCCTAAGAAGAAGAAAGCAGTAGCTGTGGTGGAAGAAGCTGGAACCAGCACACAGAAACCCATGAGGGGTACGAAGCGCCTACGAGAAGAGGAAGCCCAAGCTACACCACAATCAAAGAGAACGCATCTCTTACCAAAGATCACGACGGCCCAAGTGCCTATTACCAAGAAAGATCTGTCCACTGCTCTCGAGGAAACACATCAGTATATGCAAGGGCAGGTCAATTTAAACGTTCAAGGACATCATTATAGACAAGCTAGTCAAGAGAAGACACAACGGAATCCAGAGCAAACACTGAAACAAGCTGGACGATACAAAGAACTAGGGATCGATGATTCCAGCACAAATACGGATTCCAGTCCCGAAAAAGATACATTAGATACTGATATACGGACAGAAACACACGAAGATGAATGGAACGAGATCGACCAAGTGGAAGTCACGCCACAAAATCAGGAAGAAGAGGAAAAAAGAGTCGAAGAATCTATGGAACCGGAGCACGTCATTCAATTGAATGACACTACAAAAATAAGCATCAAGGAAGATACAACCACTGGTATTACACATGTAAAACAACCTATTAAAGAGGAAGAACAAACTCCAGTGAGTAAGGAAACGGAAGGGTGACACCAAGAACAAATTATGATCGAGGTGCATGATGATACACCTCAAGAAGATAAAGCAAACATGGGGGCTGAGCCAAGGATCCAGCTTCAGATCAGGCAGCCCCATGACACTACATTACACATTGCACAAGGAAAAGACGTCAATACCGGAGAGGAGCCGGCAATACCAAAAACATGGCTTAACGTGGATGTTACTCAGTTGAAACCTGTTGTAAAGCAAATGATTCAAACAGCCATGGACACTCAACAACAGATGATGGATATAGATGCCGAGTATGATCAAGCAAGAAGAGAAAAGATTCAATTTCAACTCATGAGTGAACAGCTATCAGCACAGTTGATTGTAGCACAAAAGGAATTAGCAAACAAAAGTACTGAAGTATTGGCAATCCAGACACAACATGCAACATCCATTGCTCAGAATCAACAGCTGCATACACAACTAACGGAGTTGCAAAGATTACACGAAGCAAGCGAGGCTGAGAAAGAGAAAATGAAGATGCGAAGCATGATTTTAGAGCAACAACTCAAGCTATATATGGAAGAGAATGACAGCCTACGCAACAGAAATAAAGAATTAATGAAGTCTTTATTATATGATCAACCACTCATACAACAGGAATCCACAGAAACCAAAGATCAAGAATTTCGAGATCAGATCGTAAAATATGAAGAGCTGCTAAAGCAAGAACAAGCCCAGATAGAAGAATGGAAGAGCAGATATGCCAATGAAACCAGTGAACTGAAGCGTCAATTACAAAAGGTGAATGCCAAACTGGTCCAAAGCTACAGTGAAAACATGGATCATGTAGCTGACATAGGTAAAGAACTATTGGCAACTAAAGAAGAACTCGGAGAAGCCATGCAAAAGATAAAAGAAAAAGATGAATGCATAGAACAGCTAAAGAATCAGAAGAAAGACAAAGCACCGATCGGGACATCAGTAGTGCCAGAAAAGGGAAATCCTACTGACGAGGTAGAGGTAAGTCCTCTATCTCAGCCTATCTATGATTCTCCAATACGTGAGCAGGTGGCGGATACACATGATGACCATCCTATGCCATATACTGCAGAAATAAGTCAGAAGGAACGGGCACTAGTGGTGTCCCGATTAACCGAAAATTTTGAAAATGAAGTGGTCAAAGTCATGAAAGAGGCCAAGATCAAAGGCAAAGACCTGGATAAAATCATGAGGCCCTTCAATACTCCATATGGACTCTTGAAAGAAAAGACCAGACGCTACATAATAAAGATTACAGGGAAGAGTCCAGATGAGCAGCTGAATTTCAAACATGATACATTCGCATACACTCAAGAAGAGTTTGAAGCTGCGCAACCAGTGTGGCGGAGAAATTTTTTGGAGAAACATCCCACATTACGAGTGCATTGGCAAGCAGCGCCATATGCATTCCAGGTAAACCCTTCATTTTGTCCATTACCACGCAGAAGGGATACCAGGGAATTTTTGGATCTACAAAGAAACGGTACTATCAATAAACAGTGGCTCAATTATCCTCTGCTTCGAGCCCGCCACATAATTATTTGCCAACGGAAGATTACATGATAAAAACCATAGAATTTTGGCTACAAAATTACGCGACAATACCTGATTTAGCTGTAAAAATGACAAACAAAATACTTAGCATGATCCTCATAGTTTTGAAGGTATTCAAGCATGCGGCATACACATTTTTGAACTTCATAGGCATTAATCAGGGCACGGAGATCCTCATTTTTGACCTGTCAGTTATGCCTAGCCGCCCAACAATAATGGCTTATTATTCTAGAATTATGTTCTTGCCAAGTGTATATATGCAAACCTTCGAAGAAGCTTTCTTTACAGGATTTTTTGAGATAGATTCTGAGATTTTTTTGAAGATGTCAGCCAATTTAAATGCCAGATTAGTGGCATACGAACTCAGCTTCTTTGCAGATCATAGACAGCCACCCAACGACGGTGTGAAGGCAGAACAATGGAAGCAACTCATGATACGTGGAGCCAATCAACTGAATGATACAGAGCAAAGAGTTTATCAAACATATGCCCGTCGCTTATCAAAGCCTGTCGGGGACGACAAAGTCCAAGAGGGGGGCAGTGTTGAGGGAGAATCGAGTAAGAAGAAGAAAAGAAGAAGACAACGAAAGAAGCAGCTTCACTAAAAAGCAATATCTGAAGATATATCTCTGCAAGAAGCCCCGCAGGGGCGCAACACCCATCTCTGCACAGAGCCCCGCAGGGGCACACACACCAAGGAAAGGACGTAACCCACATGGGTGCTTCAACCTCTTGATCTCTGGAAGGTCCAGATCGAAGACTGAAGCACCACATCTTCAGACCTTCCATTGGTGGCGTGCGTGGCAACCCAGAATTAAGGAACCTATAGGTGAATTAGACTGTGGAATATCAGGTAGTCAGTCTAACTCCGAGGGTTGCGGGCAAGCAAGGCGAATGCATCAGGCCCAGAGAATGTAAAACAAGAATTAAGAAGAGGCCGTCAAAACTGAACACCTGTTTTATAAACAGGTAACAATGAGCAAAGGTTGCGTGCAGAGAAAAGAAGTGAATAACACAGCAAGGTCCGATGTGTGCAACCAGGACAAATCAGAGCGCCTCTAAAACGTAATGCAAGATCAAGAATCAGACAATACTGACCACTGGGTGCGGGCGGACAACAAACTGATGACAAGAAGCAAAGCCTGTCAAGGGACGACAGAGACGAAGAGGGGGAGAGTGTTGCAGAGCTAAAGAGCGCACAAAGCAGAGAAAAAGATGGGCCCCAAAATTTTTCCGATTTAGACTTCATATTCTTGTATCATAATCATTCTTGTAATATATTTTCCGTTGTAAAGGCACTAGAGGAGTCCTCTAGATGCATCCCCACAGAAGATTAGAAGCTTACCCATGTAAAATAGTAGAAATTTAGTCTTTTAGTGAATAAAGTGCCGGTCTCTTGTGTGAAAGGACCATTTTTAGGGCACTAGTATATAAGTCAAATGTGACTCTTTGTAAAGAACTTTTTGCCATTGTGAGAAGAAAGAGCATAGAAATTCGAATTTGTGTCTTCTTCCCTCCTTATCTTCTTCTTCGTGAGCTTGTATGCATGTGTATTGCTTGGAAAGAGTGCTTGTGAGTGTTGTCTATCCATGAAAGTGTTTCTTTGCTGTAGGAAAGGTGTGTGCGAAGTGTAGGAAATGCTGAAGTGTAGGAAAATATTCCCGCGACTCAGTATTTCGCTCATAACTTGAAGTAGGAGCGTCGGAATTGAGTGAAACCACTGCCATTGGATGCGTCTTCTCGAGAGCTTCGAAACGCATATCCTATTCGCTATATTTGAAGTTCGGAGCTGGGAGAAAAGTCCAAAATACTGATGGTTGCTGCACCAAGTATCGTTTCGCCTTGACCAACAGTTGCAGCTTGTTTGGATAAGTCTTTGCCTCATTTACATTCTTTGAGTAGCTCATTTGCATTGATCATTACATGATTGCATGTCCTCATACACTCGGCTAGGTTTGTATACTCTTTGGATTGATAATTAAAGGTGTGTATCCCCACTATATGCACTTGTGAGGGGATTGAGGTATAGTCTCTTTCTCCGCAAGTCCCTAAGTTGATACTTAGGACAACACACTTTTTGGCGCCGTTGCCGGGGAGTGACGAATCAAACCGAGGCATTGGTGTGATGGTAAGTAGCTTCTTGCATTGAAGTAAGTGGAGGAGTGGAAATCTTCTCTTCTTTGGTAAGTCATTTTCAGCCGCACTTGCTACTTCTCATTCTTGGAGTGTGTGTAGTGAGTTGTTAGTTTAGGTTTAGGAGTAGTAGGAGGAGAGTAGGAAGAGTGAGGGAGTAGATTAGAGTAGTTTCACCCTTTGCCTTGTTGTTTCATTTTCAGTAGATAGGAAAAAAAATCAAGTATAAAAGCCAAAAAAATCATTTTGAAGATCACTTGTTTGAGCAAGTATCGTGAGAGTGAGCGTCGAGTATCGTGAGCTGCAGAGTATCGTGGCTGAGCTTGTGGAGTGTCTTTGAGCTAGAAAAGGTGCTAGAGGAGTGTGGCAGAGCTTCAAAGGTGAGCCACTCCATTGCTAGATCCTTCTGATCATTCAAAAAATTCAATATATGTGTAAAACGATCTGCGCCAGGTATCGTCTGAGATCTACAGGGGGTAAAAAGAGTGTTTTGTTTGATACAGAGAGTGAGGATAAGAGAGAAGAGCTAGGAGATCAAGGGGGCAAAATAAAAAATTCAAAAATAATTGTTAAAATTTGTCTAAGGGTCAAGTATCGTTTTACTCCCGCGGTCGAGTATCGCGATACTTCACAAGTATCGTTTTGCTCCTGTGGTTGAGTATCGCGATATTTCCCGTCGATCGTGTATCGTTTCATACCGATCGCGATACTTGGTCAGAGATCGTTTGCCAGCGATCGTCTATTGAGTATCGTGGATCGTGTATCGTTTCGTGCCGATCGCGATACTTGAGAAGTATCGTTTGGTCAAAGATCGCGATACCTGGCAAGTATCGTGTATCGTTTTGCCAGCGATCGTTTGCGAGAGATCAAGTATCGTTGAGCTGAAGTATCGTGTATCGCTTCTCAGAGATCGCGATACTTGCTGCCGATCGTGTATCGTTTGTCTGAAGTATCGTTTGGTTCAAATATCGTGTATCGCCTGATCTTCAGAGATCGCGATATTTGCGAGATATCGTGTATCGTCGATCGTTTCAGTTCAGAGATCGTGTATCGTGGATCGCAAGTATCGTATATCGTTTCTCAGCCAAGTATCGTTTGGCCCAGAGATCGCTTAGATCAAAGATCGCGATACTTACCACATATCGAGTATCGTCTATTCCAAGTATCGTGTATCGCCTGAGACCAAATATGGTGTATCGTTTGCCTTCAAGTATCGGTATCGTTTAGCCGGTATCGCGATATTTGTCAGAGATCGTGTATCGTTTGCCTTCAAGTATCGGTATCGTTTCTTACAAGTATCGGTATCGTCTAGCCGGTATCACGATATTTGTCAGAGATCGTGTATCGTCTGAACATAGATCGTGTATCGTGGATTTCTGGAAGCAAGTATCGTGATTGTAGAAAATTCTCCTTCAGTTATTTCTTTCCAACCCAAGTCTTCTAGACAATTTTGACCTATAGAGAAGAGTGCCAAAGGTCCAAGGGTATCAAAGACTGATCAGAGCTCTTAAATGGATGAACCTGAGATCCGGAAGAACCCTAGGAAGCCGAAGAAGCGTAATTTCTTCTGTAGGTAGTGTAGCAGAGCCAAGTAACCGTTCACATTACTCGGAGACATCCAGTGAGTCAGAAGGAGAAATTCCCATGGCTTTAGAGGATATGCAAAACACAGTACCCATGATTGGCGTGATGTCAATCATCGAGGGAGAATACAGAACCTCCTTGGAGTATGTGAACACCAACCACAATGAGATCCCTATCTATTTGGATGGTCTAAACAGATCAGTGGCCAGACTGAAGAAGGCTTCAGAGGCTTACATAGTGCCTAGACCAGCAGTCAAATACGTAGGAGGTTTTTACATGGACAAACAAGATATTCAATACGTGGTCACAGAACACCCGGAAAACATTAATGAGCATGGTGAAGAAAATAATGCTTCAAGCTTAAATGGAGGTGGAATCGAAGAGCAAGTAACTACTCCTAGAGGGAGATCTACGATTACTAAAATTTGGAGAGGAGACCTGATTCCACAGGATGACACTCTAATAGATGTGTATCTGATCAATGGGATGGAGCATCTGCTTAGGGCCCATTCCTCTATATGGGAAGCTGCTCCTAATCCAGTTACCATCTATGAGTTACAAGATCCTGAGTTCCCCACCATCATCACATATTTGGATAAAAATCAGAGAAGATATTGGCCATTGACAGAATTAGAGAGAGCTGAGTTGAAATATCAGAATATCCCAGTGTTTCCCCCTAGGGACCAAGCCACTACTTCACGGAACCCACTGGGAACATCGCAGAATGATTCATATCAACAGTCGGGACAAACACAACAAACACAACAAACCCAGATCCCAGTCAGACCACATGTGCAATTTGCAATGCCTGCAATTAACCCTAATTACCGGCCTCAACCAGCTATTGACCCAAGACATGGAGTTCATGCTCCAGTCAGACCGCCGGTAGTCAGAGGACCAGGCGTACCAATAGGAAGACCAATTTTCCCAGTGATGCCTAGGCAACCTGAAGCAGGAAGACGACTAAGACCGATCCAAGTTGCCAAGTGCATGAGAAATCACTATGATGGCTCTAGTGAACCTTACAACCACATAGCAGAATTTAAACAAGTAGTTAGAGCCGAGCAGGTAGAAGACTTTTTGATTCAGTATGAGTCTTTTGGCCTTACCTTGTCAGACACAGCTCTGGCTTGGTTTCAGCCATTGGACCCTAATACCTTTCAGAACATGGAGCAGGTATATCAAGAAATGATTGAAGAATTTACCAAACCAGGAATTAAAAACAATTCTTCGTCATTAATCCACAGCTTCAAACAAGTCCCTACCGAGTCAGTGAGATTGGCTGCAAGAAGATTCAAGCAATATGTAGACAGATGCCCGGTAGAAGAGAGACCGACGCAGAATAAAATGGTATCATTATTCTTGGAAGGATTGTTGAACGGAACTTTGAGGTCATTAGTGTATGTAAAGAGGGTTCAAACTTTGCAAGAGTGTATGAAGGAATGTATAGACCTAGAAGACAACCTTGCAGAAGACTTGAAAATACCTCAAGGTAGTTTGAAAAGTGAAGAGTCAGCCAGTAGCACAACAAACTCTAAAAACAATGTGGAGGAAATAGCAGATTTAGTAGCAAAAAAACTGAACGTTCAAGGACAGAGGAATCATCCCACTAATCCTATGAGACTGCCTATGCTTAGAAGATGTATGCAGTGCGGAGGTGATCATCCTTCTCATTTGTGTACTAGGGGAGTGGTCCCACCACCTGCCTATGCTCATCATAGACCCTCTGTCCCCGGACCTCTACAATATTGCAGTATAGAGCAGAGGTATACAAACCATAGCATGGAGAATTGCCCTTACAATAGGCAAACCAGACCCACCCAGCAATACGTGAGACCATATGGATACCCGCAGAATCAGCAGGGAGGTGAAGCTTTTAGGTATCCTTCTTATCAGCCGCAGGCACCAGCACCGCGACCCTACGCATATCAGGGATACACGCAACCACAACCAGTGCTAGGACAACAACCGCCCCACCCTCAGAATGTTGTCCCAGTCAAGATTGCACAACTAGAAGAAAATCTAGAGAGAGCTATAGTGCCCGCCACACCTTTGACTAGTAGTGAACCATATGACTCATTTTATGACCCTAGTCAAGGAACATACCGTAGTTATGAAAGCTCGATAATGGAATATGGGCAACTGTATGAACCATATGCTTATGGCATGGAAATAGGAGATGGTTCATACAATTATGAGCAGGATTATGTGTCCTTAATGTACACAGCTCCTAGAGCAACCATGCCACCTCGACCAATGAATAGACCGCCTGTACCCAGAGGACCATGCTACAGATGTGGAGGTGACCACTATATTAGAGAATGTACATTACCAAACCCACCACCACCACAACGAATTTGGGAAGGCTACTGTAGCGATTGTGGTAAGGAACATCTTTTCAGAGATTGTCCTAAGAACCCCAACAAAGTCACATCTAACGTGCAGATTAATGTGATAGAAGTGATTGAATCATCAGGGAGCGATAAAGAGTACACAGTACCTTTGAAAGCAATAACGAGAGCTAAAGCCAGGGAGACCCCTGATAAAACAGATGAGAACAATCAAAGTGACAAAGAGAGGGATGCACCCATCCCTCACAGAGTAGAAGACTCCGAAGAACTAGAGAAAAGTATTGCCAGTAAAAGGTCACAAAAATGGAAGCACCGAAGAGAGAGACTAAAAGAAAAGAAGCTGTTACAGAGGAAGGAAAAAGAGGGAAACGAACAACAACCGAAAGAAGAACCGAAGAAGGAAGAAGGAAACAAAAATGAGAAGCGTCAGAAAGAGGAGGTAGGATCAGTCTTAGCAGATCCTATGCCTGAAGAATTAGCCATGTGGATTCAGGCATATAAGGCACGAATAAAAGCAGGACCTACCATAGAGCAACATGAGAGAGAATATCCGAGAGGCGACTTAGAGAAAGAAAGGTTAGAAATCTGCAAGAAATTGATAGAAGTTGCACAACAAACCTTAGAAAAACCCGCATCACCTTTACCAAATACCCGAATTTCCGAAGGAGAATTCCAAGAGTGCGTAAACACTCATGAAAAGCCTGAAGTATATAGACCACAAAATGAAGAACATGGTGTTGAGAGAAAGGAAGGATCCATAGTCCCCGAAGTAGAAGGAGACTGGACTAAGGATTTATGGGCACGAGTTCAAGAGGACAAATGGAAAAAGGTAGAAGGAATGGTACCGCCCTTTGAAGAATTAGAAGTAGAAAATGAAATAGAGGGTTCAATACCTGAACTAAATTCCGAAGAAATTTTTCCAGTGGATGCAAGTGACAAAGAAGAGGAAGATGTAAAGGAACTGCCCAACTACACAGGGGAGTACGAGCACAATTCAGAATTGTATCGCATTCCATCAATAAGGAAACGAGAGACGAACCCATCAGTTCAAACATCAGAGATCATGCAACACCTTAGAGAGGTAAAAATCCCATGTACCCTGACATTCGAAGAACTGTTAAAGGTAAAACCACATTTAAAAGAGAAATTAATCAATCAATGGGAAGTTAAGGAAGAAAAGAAAGGGATAGCTGACGAAGTAAAAACAGTGAGAATTCCAGTGGATAAGGTAGGAGACTTTAGTGAAGGAGATGAAGGAAATACCTGTCTTCCAATCACCTATAGGGGTTACACTACCAAAGCCATACTAGATTCAGGAGCTGGAGTTGGCATTGCTACCAAAGAAATTTGGGAGAAATGGGGACAACCAGCATTAAGACCAACACGCATGAAAATACAAATGGCAGATGGACATACGGAAAGACCCTTAGGATTGTTGGAACGAGTAGTCTTCACTACGTGTGGAGTGGAATTTGAACACACTTTAGCAATATGTCACTTTGAAAGGCCAAGCAATTATGAAATGATCTTGGGAAGGCCTTTCATGAGACAGCTAAAGGTCGTACAAGATTGGGGAAAAGATGCAGTTTACCTACAACACGCAGGAACCACCACTAGGATAAACCTACATACATACACGTATCAAGATGTGCCACCTCTACAATGGAACCAAATCCATAAAGAGGAAGACGATCAATCTGTTCATAGTGCAGGTTCTAGTGATCAATCCTGGATGAACGAGGACACTCATCTGTGGATATGTCAAGCTGCAAAGAAGGAAGAAGAGAGAAGAAAAAGTTGGCAGCAGAAACAAGGAATAGTGAGGTCTGTACAAGATCCAGCCTATATGCCACAAGTATTTCCGGATGAAGAATTCGAACCTCACGGTTGGATGGAAATCTTAGCTACCCTCGATGTCTGTGTAAACGAAGAAGTAGTGACCATGAACGAATGTATCGATGAAGAGGGTTATGATGTTAGTTTGTATATGGTAGTCCTTCAGGAGGCGGAAGAAGGAGAAGTGATCGAGAAAGACTGGAAGGAGGACTACGAGAGCATTGAAATGGAACCTGAACCCATGGATCTAGGGAGTAGTACTACCAACATAAATATCACCACCAATGAGAAACACCAAGAACTTACACAGAAAGGGGAATTAGAAGTCGAAAGAGAATCAGAAGACGAAGAAAACAAACCCCAAGACCAATTTGAGGTACCAGCTCATTTTAAAAAATATGAAGTAGAGGAGAGGAAAATTGCTATTCAAATGCCTAAAAGGGAAGCACAACCTGGAATAGCATATGATAATAAGGAACAAACCAAGAAAATAGTTGTAACTATGGAAGGAGGAGAGGAACGATGTACCTTCATAGGACAGGATGTCTCATTAGAAGAAGAACAGGAGTTAATTCGTCTCATAAGAGAATACCGGGATGTCTTTGCTTGGACCTATAAGGACTTAAAGGGAGTAGATCCATCTATATGTGCACATAGAATCCCCATGACATCCGAAGCCAAACCTTTAAAACAGAGACCATATACTTATAATGATGTGTATTCAGCCAAGATAAAAGAAGAAATAGATAAGTTATTAGACGCTGGATTCATCTACGAAATTGAGCACACGGAATGGGTGTCACCCTTGGTGGTTGTACCAAAAAAGAATGGAAAGTTAAGAGTGTGCATCAATTTGAAGAAAGTAAACGCCGCAACCATAAGGGATAGCTATCCCTTACCAATCACTGATCATCTCTTGGAAAGGGTAGCAGGGAAGGAAGTTTATAGTTTTCTGGATGGCTTTTCAGGATATAATCAGGTAGCCATTGCTCCTGAGGACCAACATAAAACAGCGTTCGCAACTGAATGGGGAGTATACGCCTTTAGAGTCATGCCTTTTGGTTTAACGAATGCCCCAGCTACATTCCAAAGATTGATGTGTCATGTGTTCAAAGAATTTCTGAGAAAAAGTATGGAGGTATACGTGGACGATCTTTGTACATATTCAGCTATACGATCAGAGCACATCCCTGAACTAGAAAAGATTTTTGCTAAATGTCGACAATATCGAGTATGCCTCAATCCTGAAAAATGTGTCTTCATGGTTCGACAAGGAAAAATCTTAGGACATATTGTCTCTAAGAATGGAATTTCAACAGATGAAGACAAAATTAAAGTAATTTTGGATTTACCAAGACCTAAAACTGCTAAAGAAGTTCAAGCATTTATGGGACATTGTGGTTACTATCGAAGATTCATACATATGTACGCCATAATTGCTAGACCTCTTTATGCATTATTGACTCTGTTTAATTGGACCGAAGAATGCGAAAAAGCTTTTAATGAGTTAAAGAATCGATTGAGTTCAGCACCCATCCTTCGAGTCCCCAACTGGAATAAACCGTTTCACATTCATGTGGATGCTTCCAAGTTTGCCATTGGTTGCATCTTAGCTCAACCAGCTGACATCGGAAAATTAGACCACCCGATAGCCTATGCCAGTAGACAGTTAAATCAAGCGGAACGCAATTATACTACTACGGAGAGAGAAGGCCTAGGGATGGTATACTCAGTCAAGAAATTCAGACATTACTTACTGGCAAACAAATTCAAATTCTTCATTGATCATCAAGCCCTATTGTACTTAGTCAACAAGCCTTGTAATACAGGACGACTAGTACGATGGTTTTTATTGCTAATGGAATTTGATTTTGAGGTAATAGTCAAGAAAGGAAACACCCACATAAGAGCAGACCACTTATCTCGGATGACCCATGGAGAACCACCCATAGGAGTACCAGATGATCTGCCAGATACCTATCTTTTTAACCTACAAGTATGTCCTCAATGGGCAGAAAAATTGATCCCTATACTTACACATGGACCTAAAGATGGGATCACACCAAACCAAACGCAAGACCTTTGGAAGACTAAAAACCTTCACATCCTTGCGGGAAGTTTGTACCACCAGGATTCAAGCGGATTACTGATGAGATGCGTGGAAGAAGAGGAACAACAAATGTGGCTTCAGAAAGCACACATAAACCAATGGAACACTCATTTGAACGCAAATGGAACGTGGCAAACACTCAAGAGATTTGGCATATATTGGCCAACCATGCAACGAGATGCACATAACTATGTGTCAACCTGTCAAACCTGTCAAGAACAAATCCCAGACGAGAACTCTACATTATGCTATTCTACAATAGCACCAAGGTGGAGCATGCCTCTAGTAAAGTTCTTGAAAACTCAAGAATACCCTGACGGAGCTACTTTAGCAAGGAAGCGTGCTCTCGAAGAACAGAGTAAAGATTATGCCATCATAGGAAAACAACTCTTTAAACGCGGAAAGGATAACCAATTACGAATGTGCATTCACGAAAATGAATATCTTTCTGTCTTAGAGATGGCCCATACAGGAGCCGCAGGAGGACACTTCTCTGCAGACAAAACAGCAAAAATGATCCTCTTCGCTGGAATGTGGTGGCCAACTCTACATCAAGACGCCATAACATATGTGCAACGGTGTGATACTTGTCAACGAACGAAATATCCTATTAGAAGAGATGAGATGCCACTTAGACCCATGATGAGTGCTAGAGCTTTCACGAAGTGGGGAATAGACTTTATAGGACCTATTAGCCCACCAGCAAAAGGTTCACATGCCGAATACATAATTGTAGCCACAGATTACCTGACCAAATGGGTTGAAGCAAAAGCAACAACGAAAAATGACGCAAGAACTACAGCCAAGTTTCTCTTTGAGAACGTCTTCACTAGATTTGGACTCCCTATAGAGATTGTGAGTGATAGAGGTACGCACTTTGTTAATGAAGTGATAGAAGCCTTATTGAATGAATTCTTGGTAATTCATAAGAAATCTGCCCCTTATCACCCACAAGCAAATGGACAAGCAGAAAGTTCGAATAAAATCTTGTGTACTGTTCTCACCAAAATCGTTAACAACGGTAGATCAGATTGGGATAAGCAGTTACACCATGCTTTATGGGCATTTCGAGTAGCCTATAAAACCGCAATAGGCACCACTCCTTTTAACTTAGTGTACGGACAAAATGCTATTTTGCCAATTGATTTCTTGATTCCCACTCTTAGAGTAGCAACTACTTATGAGTGGACAGGACATGAATTATCAGCCCAATTGGACCAAATAGAAAGGCTTCATGAAACTAGGTTACAAGCAGTAGCAGGTATTTATGCTGCGAAAAGACGACAAAAGGCCTATTTTGATGCACATATCAAGGAAAAAAAATTGAAGGAAGGAGATTTAGTTTTGGTATACACTTTGAAACAACATGCTAAGAAATTGCAAAAGAGAGGATATGGATCATACAAGGACTACCTCATATTGAGGATGTATGGACACAAGCGGGAATAGAGGCATTTCTTAAACTGCCTATATATGTACCAGACTTTCAGAGGTGTGCACAGGTGATGAATACCATGCAGCCTGCCGCAACAAAAATATCAGTTCCAGAAGCGCGAGTATTGGATAAAGTAGGGACATGGAAGACCATCCAATTCACACATGAGTTGATTAACAGAGCTTTTGGATGGAATCAAGCAGGCATTACTAGTGTCAAGGAGGAATGCCATGATCCCAAGAAAAGATCATTCCTGGAAATTAACAGAATTGACATAGAGGATGCTGTACGATTGGTACATCAACATTTTTGTTTTCCCAGCATGCACAGGTATACGGCCCCTCAAAAGATAGTAGTCCAATTGCTATCACATGCCATGAGGCAAATTGGAAACAAAATCAATCTAACAGGGTATGTCCAAGAAAGATTGTTTGAAGCACAAAAGATGTGGGGGCAAAAGAAGTTTTTGAATGGCAGTTCAGCTCTTACATTGTTGATTTATGAAGCTTTAGAAATGAAGAACTGTTTGAGAGAGATGCCAACTTCGGAAGGACTAGCAAGATACGTAAAATCAGCTACGATCCCTAAGAAGAAGAAAGCAGTAGCTGTGGTGGAAGAAGCTGGAACCAGCACACAGAAACCCATGAGGGGTACGAAGCGCCTACGAGAAGAGGAAGCCCAAGCTACACCACAATCAAAGAGAACGCATCTCTTACCAAAGATCACGACGGCCCAAGTGCCTATTACCAAGAAAGATCTGTCCACTGCTCTCGAGGAAACACATCAGTATATGCAAGGGCAGGTCAATTTAAACGTTCAAGGACATCATTATAGACAAGCTAGTCAAGAGAAGACACAACGGAATCCAGAGCAAACACTGAAACAAGCTGGACGATACAAAGAACTAGGGATCGATGATTCCAGCACAAATACGGATTCCAGTCCCGAAAAAGATACATTAGATACTGATATACGGACAGAAACACACGAAGATGAATGGAACGAGATCGACCAAGTGGAAGTCACGCCACAAAATCAGGAAGAAGAGGAAAAAAGAGTCGAAGAATCTATGGAACCGGAGCACGTCATTCAATTGAATGACACTACAAAAATAAGCATCAAGGAAGATACAACCACTGGTATTACACATGTAAAACAACCTATTAAAGAGGAAGAACAAACTCCAGTGAGTAAGGAAACGGAAGGGTGACACCAAGAACAAATTATGATCGAGGTGCATGATGATACACCTCAAGAAGATAAAGCAAACATGGGGGCTGAGCCAAGGATCCAGCTTCAGATCAGGCAGCCCCATGACACTACATTACACATTGCACAAGGAAAAGACGTCAATACCGGAGAGGAGCCGGCAATACCAAAAACATGGCTTAACGTGGATGTTACTCAGTTGAAACCTGTTGTAAAGCAAATGATTCAAACAGCCATGGACACTCAACAACAGATGATGGATATAGATGTCGAGTATGATCAAGCAAGAAGAGAAAAGAATCAATTTCAACTCATGAGTGAACAGCTATCAGCACAGTTGATTGTAGCACAAAAGGAATTAGCAAACAAAAGTACTGAAGTATTGGCAATCCAGACACAACATGCAACATCCATTGCTCAGAATCAACAGCTGCATACACAACTAACGGAGTTGCAAAGATTACACGAAGCAAGCGAGGCTGAGAAAGAGAAAATGAAGATGCGAAGCATGATTTTAGAGCAACAACTCAAGCTATATATGGAAGAGAATGACAGCCTACGCAACAGAAATAAAGAATTAATGAAGTCTTTATTATATGATCAACCACTCATACAACAGGAATCCACAGAAACCAAAGATCAAGAATTTCGAGATCAGATCGTAAAATATGAAGAGCTGCTAAAGCAAGAACAAGCCCAGATAGAAGAATGGAAGAGCAGATATGCCAATGAAACCAGTGAACTGAAGCGTCAATTACAAAAGGTGAATGCCAAACTGGTCCAAAGCTACAGTGAAAACATGGATCATGTAGCTGACATAGGTAAAGAACTATTGGCAACTAAAGAAGAACTCGGAGAAGCCATGCAAAAGATAAAAGAAAAAGATGAATGCATAGAACAGCTAAAGAATCAGAAGAAAGACAAAGCACCGATCGGGACATCAGTAGTGCCAGAAAAGGGAAATCCTACTGACGAGGTAGAGGTAAGTCCTCTATCTCAGCCTATCTATGATTCTCCAATACGTGAGCAGGTGGCGGATACACATGATGACCATCCTATGCCATATACTGCAGAAATAAGTCAGAAGGAACGGGCACTAGTGGTGTCCCGATTAACCGAAAATTTTGAAAATGAAGTGGTCAAAGTCATGAAAGAGGCCAAGATCAAAGGCAAAGACCTGGATAAAATCATGAGGCCCTTCAATACTCCATATGGACTCTTGAAAGAAAAGACCAGACGCTACATAATAAAGATTACAGGGAAGAGTCCAGATGAGCAGCTGAATTTCAAACATGATACATTCGCATACACTCAAGAAGAGTTTGAAGCTGCGCAACCAGTGTGGCGGAGAAATTTTTTGGAGAAACATCCCACATTACGAGTGCATTGGCAAGCAGCGCCATATGCATTCCAGGTAAACCCTTCATTTTGTCCATTACCACGCAGAAGGGATACCAGGGAATTTTTGGATCTACAAAGAAACGGTACTATCAATAAACAGTGGCTCAATTATCCTCTGCTTCGAGCCCGCCACATAATTATTTGCCAACGGAAGATTACATGATAAAAACCATAGAATTTTGGCTACAAAATTACGCGACAATACCTGATTTAGCTGTAAAAATGACAAACAAAATACTTAGCATGATCCTCATAGTTTTGAAGGTATTCAAGCATGCGGCATACACATTTTTGAACTTCATAGGCATTAATCAGGGCACGGAGATCCTCATTTTTGACCTGTCAGTTATGCCTAGCCGCCCAACAATAATGGCTTATTATTCTAGAATTATGTTCTTGCCAAGTGTATATATGCAAACCTTCGAAGAAGCTTTCTTTACAGGATTTTTTGAGATAGATTCTGAGATTTTTTTGAAGATGTCAGCCAATTTAAATGCCAGATTAGTGGCATACGAACTCAGCTTCTTTGCAGATCATAGACAGCCACCCAACGACGGTGTGAAGGCAGAACAATGGAAGCAACTCATGATACGTGGAGCCAATCAACTGAATGATACAGAGCAAAGAGTTTATCAAACATATGCCCGTCGCTTATCAAAGCCTGTCGGGGACGACAAAGTCCAAGAGGGGGGCAGTGTTGAGGGAGAATCGAGTAAGAAGAAGAAAAGAAGAAGACAACGAAAGAAGCAGCTTCACTAAAAAGCAATATCTGAAGATATATCTCTGCAAGAAGCCCCGCAGGGGCGCAACACCCATCTCTGCACAGAGCCCCGCAGGGGCACACACACCAAGGAAAGGACGTAACCCACATGGGTGCTTCAACCTCTTGATCTCTGGAAGGTCCAGATCGAAGACTGAAGCACCACATCTTCAGACCTTCCATTGGTGGCGTGCGTGGCAACCCAGAATTAAGGAACCTATAGGTGAATTAGACTGTGGAATATCAGGTAGTCAGTCTAACTCCGAGGGTTGCGGGCAAGCAAGGCGAATGCATCAGGCCCAGAGAATGTAAAACAAGAATTAAGAAGAGGCCGTCAAAACTGAACACCTGTTTTATAAACAGGTAACAATGAGCAAAGGTTGCGTGCAGAGAAAAGAAGTGAATAACACAGCAAGGTCCGATGTGTGCAACCAGGACAAATCAGAGCGCCTCTAAAACGTAATGCAAGATCAAGAATCAGACAATACTGACCACTGGGTGCGGGCGGACAACAAACTGATGACAAGAAGCAAAGCCTGTCAAGGGACGACAGAGACGAAGAGGGGGAGAGTGTTGCAGAGCTAAAGAGCGCACAAAGCAGAGAAAAAGATGGGCCCCAAAATTTTTCCGATTTAGACTTCATATTCTTGTATCATAATCATTCTTGTAATATATTTTCCGTTGTAAAGGCACTAGAGGAGTCCTCTAGATGCATCCCCACAGAAGATTAGAAGCTTACCCATGTAAAATAGTAGAAATTTAGTCTTTTAGTGAATAAAGTGCCGGTCTCTTGTGTGAAAGGACCATTTTTAGGGCACTAGTATATAAGTCAAATGTGACTCTTTGTAAAGAACTTTTTGCCATTGTGAGAAGAAAGAGCATAGAAATTCGAATTTGTGTCTTCTTCCCTCCTTATCTTCTTCTTCGTGAGCTTGTATGCATGTGTATTGCTTGGAAAGAGTGCTTGTGAGTGTTGTCTATCCATGAAAGTGTTTCTTTGCTGTAGGAAAGGTGTGTGCGAAGTGTAGGAAATGCTGAAGTGTAGGAAAATATTCCCGCGACTCAGTATTTCGCTCATAACTTGAAGTAGGAGCGTCGGAATTGAGTGAAACCACTGCCATTGGATGCGTCTTCTCGAGAGCTTCGAAACGCATATCCTATTCGCTATATTTGAAGTTCGGAGCTGGGAGAAAAGTCCAAAATACTGATGGTTGCTGCACCAAGTATCGTTTCGCCTTGACCAACAGTTGCAGCTTGTTTGGATAAGTCTTTGCCTCATTTACATTCTTTGAGTAGCTCATTTGCATTGATCATTACATGATTGCATGTCCTCATACACTCGGCTAGGTTTGTATACTCTTTGGATTGATAATTAAAGGTGTGTATCCCCACTATATGCACTTGTGAGGGGATTGAGGTATAGTCTCTTTCTCCGCAAGTCCCTAAGTTGATACTTAGGACAACACACTTTTTGGCGCCGTTGCCGGGGAGTGACGAATCAAACCGAGGCATTGGTGTGATGGTAAGTAGCTTCTTGCATTGAAGTAAGTGGAGGAGTGGAAATCTTCTCTTCTTTGGTAAGTCATTTTCAGCCGCACTTGCTACTTCTCATTCTTGGAGTGTGTGTAGTGAGTTGTTAGTTTAGGTTTAGGAGTAGTAGGAGGAGAGTAGGAAGAGTGAGGGAGTAGATTAGAGTAGTTTCACCCTTTGCCTTGTTGTTTCATTTTCAGTAGATAGGAAAAAAAATCAAGTATAAAAGCCAAAAAAATCATTTTGAAGATCACTTGTTTGAGCAAGTATCGTGAGAGTGAGCGTCGAGTATCGTGAGCTGCAGAGTATCGTGGCTGAGCTTGTGGAGTGTCTTTGAGCTAGAAAAGGTGCTAGAGGAGTGTGGCAGAGCTTCAAAGGTGAGCCACTCCATTGCTAGATCCTTCTGATCATTCAAAAAATTCAATATATGTGTAAAACGATCTGCGCCAGGTATCGTCTGAGATCTACAGGGGGTAAAAAGAGTGTTTTGTTTGATACAGAGAGTGAGGATAAGAGAGAAGAGCTAGGAGATCAAGGGGGCAAAATAAAAAATTCAAAAACAATTGTTAAAATTTGTCTAAGGGTCAAGTATCGTTTTACTCCCGCGGTCGAGTATCGCGATACTTCACAAGTATCGTTTTGCTCCTGTGGTTGAGTATCGCGATATTTCCCGTCGATCGTGTATCGTTTCATACCGATCGCGATACTTGGTCAGAGATCGTTTGCCAGCGATCGTCTATTGAGTATCGTGGATCGTGTATCGTTTCGTGCCGATCGCGATACTTGAGAAGTATCGTTTGGTCAAAGATCGCGATACCTGGCAAGTATCGTGTATCGTTTTGCCAGCGATCGTTTGCGAGAGATCAAGTATCGTTGAGCTGAAGTATCGTGTATCGCTTCTCAGAGATCGCGATACTTGCTGCCGATCGTGTATCGTTTGTCTGAAGTATCGTTTGGTTCAAATATCGTGTATCGCCTGATCTTCAGAGATCGCGATATTTGCGAGATATCGTGTATCGTCGATCGTTTCAGTTCAGAGATCGTGTATCGTGGATCGCAAGTATCGTATATCGTTTCTCAGCCAAGTATTGTTTGGCCCAGAGATCGCTTAGATCAAAGATCGCGATACTTACCACATATCGAGTATCGTCTATTCCAAGTATCGTGTATCGCCTGAGACCAAATATGGTGTATCGTTTGCCTTCAAGTATCGGTATCGTTTAGCCGGTATCGCGATATTTGTCAGAGATCGTGTATCGTTTGCCTTCAAGTATCGGTATCGTTTCTTACAAGTATCGGTATCGTCTAGCCGGTATCACGATATTTGTCAGAGATCGTGTATCGTCTGAACATAGATGGTGTATCGTGGATTTCTGGAAGCAAGTATCGTGATTGTAGAAAATTCTCCTTCAGTTATTTCTTTCCAACCCAAGTCTTCTAGACAATTTTGACCTATAGAGAAGAGTGCCAAAGGTCCAAGGGTATCAAAGACTGATCAGAGCTCTTAAGTGGATGAACCTGAGATCCGGAAGAACCCTAGGAAGCCGAAGAAGCGTAATTTCTTCTGTAGGTAGTGTAGCAGAGCCAAGTAACCGTTCACATTACTCGGAGACCTCCAGTGAGTCAGAAGGAGAAATTCCCATGGCTTTAGAGGATATGCAAAACACAGTACCCATGATTGGCATGATGTCAATCATCGAGGGAGAATACAGAACCTCCTTGGAGTATGTGAACACCAACCACAATGAGATCCCTATCTATTTGGATGGTCTAAACAGATCAGTGGCCAGACTGAAGAAGGCTTCAGAGGCTTACATAGTGCCTAGACCAGCAGTCAAATACGTAGGAGGTTTTTACATGGACAAACAAGATATTCAATACGTGGTCACAGAACACCCGGAAAACATTAATGAGCATGGTGAAGAAAATAATGCTTCAAGCTTAAATGGAGGTGGAATCGAAGAGCAAGTAACTACTCCTAGAGGGAGATCTACGATTACTAAAATTTGGAGAGGAGACCTGATTCCACAGGATGACACTCTAATAGATGTGTATCTGATCAATGGGATGGAGCATCTGCTTAGGGCCCATTCCTCTATATGGGAAGCTGCTCCTAATCCAGTTACCATCTATGAGTTACAAGATCCTGAGTTCCCCACCATCATCACATATTTGGATAAAAATCAGAGAAGATATTGGCCATTGACAGAATTAGAGAGAGCTGAGTTGAAATATCAGAATATCCCAGTGTTTCCCCCTAGGGACCAAGCCACTACTTCACGGAACCCACTGGGAACATCGCAGAATGATTCATATCAACAGTCGGGACAAACACAACAAACACAACAAACCCAGATCCCAGTCAGACCACATGTGCAATTTGCAATGCCTGCAATTAACCCTAATTACCGGCCTCAACCAGCTATTGACCCAAGACATGGAGTTCATGCTCCAGTCAGACCGCCGGTAGTCAGAGGACCAGGCGTACCAATAGGAAGACCAATTTTCCCAGTGATGCCTAGGCAACCTGAAGCAGGAAGACGACTAAGACCGATCCAAGTTGCCAAGTGCATGAGAAATCACTATGATGGCTCTAGTGAACCTTACAACCACATAGCAGAATTTAAACAAGTAGTTAGAGCCGAGCAGGTAGAAGACTTTTTGATTCAGTATGAGTCTTTTGGCCTTACCTTGTCAGACACAGCTCTGGCTTGGTTTCAGCCATTGGACCCTAATACCTTTCAGAACATGGAGCAGGTATATCAAGAAATGATTGAAGAATTTACCAAACCAGGAATTAAAAACAATTCTTCGTCATTAATCCACAGCTTCAAACAAGTCCCTACCGAGTCAGTGAGATTGGCTGCAAGAAGATTCAAGCAATATGTAGACAGATGCCCGGTAGAAGAGAGACCGACGCAGAATAAAATGGTATCATTATTCTTGGAAGGATTGTTGAACGGAACTTTGAGGTCATTAGTGTATGTAAAGAGGGTTCAAACTTTGCAAGAGTGTATGAAGGAATGTATAGACCTAGAAGACAACCTTGCAGAAGACTTGAAAATACCTCAAGGTAGTTTGAAAAGTGAAGAGTCAGCCAGTAGCACAACAAACTCTAAAAACAATGTGGAGGAAATAGCAGATTTAGTAGCAAAAAAACTGAACGTTCAAGGACAGAGGAATCATCCCACTAATCCTATGAGACTGCCTATGCTTAGAAGATGTATGCAGTGCGGAGGTGATCATCCTTCTCATTTGTGTACTAGGGGAGTGGTCCCACCACCTGCCTATGCTCATCATAGACCCTCTGTCCCCGGACCTCTACAATATTGCAGTATAGAGCAGAGGTATACAAACCATAGCATGGAGAATTGCCCTTACAATAGGCAAACCAGACCCACCCAGCAATACGTGAGACCATATGGATACCCGCAGAATCAGCAGGGAGGTGAAGCTTTTAGGTATCCTTCTTATCAGCCGCAGGCACCAGCACCGCGACCCTACGCATATCAGGGATACACGCAACCACAACCAGTGCTAGGACAACAACCGCCCCACCCTCAGAATGTTGTCCCAGTCAAGATTGCACAACTAGAAGAAAATCTAGAGAGAGCTATAGTGCCCGCCACACCTTTGACTAGTAGTGAACCATATGACTCATTTTATGACCCTAGTCAAGGAACATACCGTAGTTATGAAAGCTCGATAATGGAATATGGGCAACTGTATGAACCATATGCTTATGGCATGGAAATAGGAGATGGTTCATACAATTATGAGCAGGATTATGTGTCCTTAATGTACACAGCTCCTAGAGCAACCATGCCACCTCGACCAATGAATAGACCGCCTGTACCCAGAGGACCATGCTACAGATGTGGAGGTGACCACTATATTAGAGAATGTACATTACCAAACCCACCACCACCACAACGAATTTGGGAAGGCTACTGTAGCGATTGTGGTAAGGAACATCTTTTCAGAGATTGTCCTAAGAACCCCAACAAAGTCACATCTAACGTGCAGATTAATGTGATAGAAGTGATTGAATCATCAGGGAGCGATAAAGAGTACACAGTACCTTTGAAAGCAATAACGAGAGCTAAAGCCAGGGAGACCCCTGATAAAACAGATGAGAACAATCAAAGTGACAAAGAGAGGGATGCACCCATCCCTCACAGAGTAGAAGACTCCGAAGAACTAGAGAAAAGTATTGCCAGTAAAAGGTCACAAAAATGGAAGCACCGAAGAGAGAGACTAAAAGAAAAGAAGCTGTTACAGAGGAAGGAAAAAGAGGGAAACGAACAACAACCGAAAGAAGAACCGAAGAAGGAAGAAGGAAACAAAAATGAGAAGCGTCAGAAAGAGGAGGTAGGATCAGTCTTAGCAGATCCTATGCCTGAAGAATTAGCCATGTGGATTCAGGCATATAAGGCACGAATAAAAGCAGGACCTACCATAGAGCAACATGAGAGAGAATATCCGAGAGGCGACTTAGAGAAAGAAAGGTTAGAAATCTGCAAGAAATTGATAGAAGTTGCACAACAAACCTTAGAAAAACCCGCATCACCTTTACCAAATACCCGAATTTCCGAAGGAGAATTCCAAGAGTGCGTAAACACTCATGAAAAGCCTGAAGTATATAGACCACAAAATGAAGAACATGGTGTTGAGAGAAAGGAAGGATCCATAGTCCCCGAAGTAGAAGGAGACTGGACTAAGGATTTATGGGCACGAGTTCAAGAGGACAAATGGAAAAAGGTAGAAGGAATGGAACCGCCCTTTGAAGAATTAGAAGTAGAAAATGAAATAGAGGGTTCAATACCTGAACTAAATTCCGAAGAAATTTTTCCAGTGGATGCAAGTGACAAAGAAGAGGAAGATGTAAAGGAACTGCCCAACTACACAGGGGAGTACGAGCACAATTCAGAATTGTATCGCATTCCATCAATAAGGAAACGAGAGACGAACCCATCAGTTCAAACATCAGAGATCATGCAACACCTTAGAGAGGTAAAAATCCCATGTACCCTGACATTCGAAGAACTGTTAAAGGTAAAACCACATTTAAAAGAGAAATTAATCAATCAATGGGAAGTTAAGGAAGAAAAGAAAGGGATAGCTGACGAAGTAAAAACAGTGAGAATTCCAGTGGATAAGGTAGGAGACTTTAGTGAAGGAGATGAAGGAAATACCTGTCTTCCAATCACCTATAGGGGTTACACTACCAAAGCCATACTAGATTCAGGAGCTGGAGTTGGCATTGCTACCAAAGAAATTTGGGAGAAATGGGGACAACCAGCATTAAGACCAACACGCATGAAAATACAAATGGCAGATGGACATACGGAAAGACCCTTAGGATTGTTGGAACGAGTAGTCTTCACTACGTGTGGAGTGGAATTTGAACACACTTTAGCAATATGTCACTTTGAAAGGCCAAGCAATTATGAAATGATCTTGGGAAGGCCTTTCATGAGACAGCTAAAGGTCGTACAAGATTGGGGAAAAGATGCAGTTTACCTACAACACGCAGGAACCACCACTAGGATAAACCTACATACATACACGTATCAAGATGTGCCACCTCTACAATGGAACCAAATCCATAAAGAGGAAGACGATCAATCTGTTCATAGTGCAGGTTCTAGTGATCAATCCTGGATGAACGAGGACACTCATCTGTGGATATGTCAAGCTGCAAAGAAGGAAGAAGAGAGAAGAAAAAGTTGGCAGCAGAAACAAGGAATAGTGAGGTCTGTACAAGATCCAGCCTATATGCCACAAGTATTTCCGGATGAAGAATTCGAACCTCACGGTTGGATGGAAATCTTAGCTACCCTCGATGTCTGTGTAAACGAAGAAGTAGTGACCATGAACGAATGTATCGATGAAGAGGGTTATGATGTTAGTTTGTATATGGTAGTCCTTCAGGAGGCGGAAGAAGGAGAAGTGATCGAGAAAGACTGGAAGGAGGACTACGAGAGCATTGAAATGGAACCTGAACCCATGGATCTAGGGAGTAGTACTACCAACATAAATATCACCACCAATGAGAAACACCAAGAACTTACACAGAAAGGGGAATTAGAAGTCGAAAGAGAATCAGAAGACGAAGAAAACAAACCCCAAGACCAATTTGAGGTACCAGCTCATTTTAAAAAATATGAAGTAGAGGAGAGGAAAATTGCTATTCAAATGCCTAAAAGGGAAGCACAACCTGGAATAGCATATGATAATAAGGAACAAACCAAGAAAATAGTTGTAACTATGGAAGGAGGAGAGGAACGATGTACCTTCATAGGACAGGATGTCTCATTAGAAGAAGAACAGGAGTTAATTCGTCTCATAAGAGAATACCGGGATGTCTTTGCTTGGACCTATAAGGACTTAAAGGGAGTAGATCCATCTATATGTGCACATAGAATCCCCATGACATCCGAAGCCAAACCTTTAAAACAGAGACCATATACTTATAATGATGTGTATTCAGCCAAGATAAAAGAAGAAATAGATAAGTTATTAGACGCTGGATTCATCTACGAAATTGAGCACACGGAATGGGTGTCACCCTTGGTGGTTGTACCAAAAAAGAATGGAAAGTTAAGAGTGTGCATCAATTTGAAGAAAGTAAACGCCGCAACCATAAGGGATAGCTATCCCTTACCAATCACTGATCATCTCTTGGAAAGGGTAGCAGGGAAGGAAGTTTATAGTTTTCTGGATGGCTTTTCAGGATATAATCAGGTAGCCATTGCTCCTGAGGACCAACATAAAACAGCGTTCGCAACTGAATGGGGAGTATACGCCTTTAGAGTCATGCCTTTTGGTTTAACGAATGCCCCAGCTACATTCCAAAGATTGATGTGTCATGTGTTCAAAGAATTTCTGAGAAAAAGTATGGAGATATACGTGGACGATCTTTGTACATATTCAGCTATACGATCAGAGCACATCCCTGAACTAGAAAAGATTTTTGCTAAATGTCGACAATATCGAGTATGCCTCAATCCTGAAAAATGTGTCTTCATGGTTCGACAAGGAAAAATCTTAGGACATATTGTCTCTAAGAATGGAATTTCAACAGATGAAGACAAAATTAAAGTAATTTTGGATTTACCAAGACCTAAAACTGCTAAAGAAGTTCAAGCATTTATGGGACATTGTGGTTACTATCGAAGATTCATACATATGTACGCCATAATTGCTAGAACTCTTTATGCATTATTGACTCTGTTTAATTGGACCGAAGAATGCGAAAAAGCTTTTAATGAGTTAAAGAATCGATTGAGTTCAGCACCCATCCTTCGAGTCCCCAACTGGAATAAACCGTTTCACATTCATGTGGATGCTTCCAAGTTTGCCATTGGTTGCATCTTAGCTCAACCAGCTGACATCGGAAAATTAGACCACCCGATAGCCTATGCCAGTAGACAGTTAAATCAAGCGGAACGCAATTATACTACTACGGAGAGAGAAGGCCTAGGGATGGTATACTCAGTCAAGAAATTCAGACATTACTTACTGGCAAACAAATTCAAATTCTTCATTGATCATCAAGCCCTATTGTACTTAGTCAACAAGCCTTGTAATACAGGACGACTAGTACGATGGTTTTTATTGCTAATGGAATTTGATTTTGAGGTAATAGTCAAGAAAGGAAACACCCACATAAGAGCAGACCACTTATCTCGGATGACCCATGGAGAACCACCCATAGGAGTACCAGATGATCTGCCAGATACCTATCTTTTTAACCTACAAGTATGTCCTCAATGGGCAGAAAAATTGATCCCTATACTTACACATGGACCTAAAGATGGGATCACACCAAACCAAACGCAAGACCTTTGGAAGACTAAAAACCTTCACATCCTTGCGGGAAGTTTGTACCACCAGGATTCAAGCGGATTACTGATGAGATGCGTGGAAGAAGAGGAACAACAAATGTGGCTTCAGAAAGCACACATAAACCAATGGAACACTCATTTGAACGCAAATGGAACGTGGCAAACACTCAAGAGATTTGGCATATATTGGCCAACCATGCAACGAGATGCACATAACTATGTGTCAACCTGTCAAACCTGTCAAGAACAAATCCCAGACGAGAACTCTACATTATGCTATTCTACAATAGCACCAAGGTGGAGCATGCCTCTAGTAAAGTTCTTGAAAACTCAAGAATACCCTGACGGAGCTACTTTAGCAAGGAAGCGTGCTCTCGAAGAACAGAGTAAAGATTATGCCATCATAGGAAAACAACTCTTTAAACGCGGAAAGGATAACCAATTACGAATGTGCATTCACGAAAATGAATATCTTTCTGTCTTAGAGATGGCCCATACAGGAGCCGCAGGAGGACACTTCTCTGCAGACAAAACAGCAAAAATGATCCTCTTCGCTGGAATGTGGTGGCCAACTCTACATCAAGACGCCATAACATATGTGCAACGGTGTGATACTTGTCAACGAACGAAATATCCTATTAGAAGAGATAAGATGCCACTTAGACCCATGATGAGTGCTAGAGCTTTCACGAAGTGGGGAATAGACTTTATAGGACCTATTAGCCCACCAGCAAAAGGTTCACATGCCGAATACATAATTGTAGCCACAGATTACCTGACCAAATGGGTTGAAGCAAAAGCAACAACAAAAAATGACGCAAGAACTACAGCCAAGTTTCTCTTTGAGAACGTCTTCACTAGATTTGGACTCCCTATAGAGATTGTGAGTGATAGAGGTACGCACTTTGTTAATGAAGTGATAGAAGCCTTATTGAATGAATTCTTGGTAATTCATAAGAAATCTGCCCCTTATCACCCACAAGCAAATGGACAAGCAGAAAGTTCGAATAAAATCTTGTGTACTGTTCTCACCAAAATCGTTAACAACGGTAGATCAGATTGGGATAAGCAGTTACACCATGCTTTATGGGCATTTCGAGTAGCCTATAAAACCGCAATAGGCACCACTCCTTTTAACTTAGTGTACGGACAAAATGCTATTTTGCCAATTGATTTCTTGATTCCCACTCTTAGAGTAGCAACTACTTATGAGTGGACAGGACATGAATTATCAGCCCAATTGGACCAAATAGAAAGGCTTCATGAAACTAGGTTACAAGCAGTAGCAGGTATTTATGCTGCGAAAAGACGACAAAAGGCCTATTTTGATGCACATATCAAGGAAAAAAAATTGAAGGAAGGAGATTTAGTTTTGGTATACACTTTGAAACAACATGCTAAGAAATTGCAAAAGAGAGGATATGGATCATACAAGGACTACCTCATATTGAGGATGTATGGACACAAGCGGGAATAGAGGCATTTCTTAAACTGCCTATATATGTACCAGACTTTCAGAGGTGTGCACAGGTGATGAATACCATGCAGCCTACCGCAACAAAAATATCAGTTCCAGAAGCGCGAGTATTGGATAAAGTAGGGACATGGAAGACCATCCAATTCACACATGAGTTGATTAACAGAGCTTTTGGATGGAATCAAGCAGGCATTACTAGTGTCAAGGAGGAATGCCATGATCCCAAGAAAAGATCATTCCTGGAAATTAACAGAATTGACATAGAGGATGCTGTACGATTGGTACATCAACATTTTTGTTTTCCCAGCATGCACAGGTATACGGCCCCTCAAAAGATAGTAGTCCAATTGCTATCACATGCCATGAGGCAAATTGGAAACAAAATCAATCTAACAGGGTATGTCCAAGAAAGATTGTTTGAAGCACAAAAGATGTGGGGGCAAAAGAAGTTTTTGAATGGCAGTTCAGCTCTTACATTGTTGATTTATGAAGCTTTAGAAATGAAGAACTGTTTGAGAGAGATGCCAACTTCGAAAGGACTAGCAAGATACGTAAAATCAGCTACGATCCCTAAGAAGAAGAAAGCAGTAGCTGTGGTGGAAGAAGCTGGAACCAGCACACAGAAACCCATGAGGGGTACGAAGCGCCTACGAGAAGAGGAAGCCCAAGCTACACCACAATCAAAGAGAACGCATCTCTTACCAAAGATCACGACGGCCCAAGTGCCTATTACCAAGAAAGATCTGTCCACTGCTCTCGAGGAAACACATCAGTATATGCAAGGGCAGGTCAATTTAAACGTTCAAGGACATCATTATAGACAAGCTAGTCAAGAGAAGACACAACGGAATCCAGAGCAAACACTGAAACAAGCTGGACGATACAAAGAACTAGGGATCGATGATTCCAGCACAAATACGGATTCCAGTCCCGAAAAAGATACATTAGATACTGATATACGGACAGAAACACACGAAGATGAATGGAACGAGATCGACCAAGTGGAAGTCACGCCACAAAATCAGGAAGAAGAGGAAAAAAGAGTCGAAGAATCTATGGAACCGGAGCACGTCATTCAATTGAATGACACTACAAAAATAAGCATCAAGGAAGATACAACCACTGGTATTACACATGTAAAACAACCTATTAAAGAGGAAGAACAAACTCCAGTGAGTAAGGAAACGGAAGGGTGACACCAAGAACAAATTATGATCGAGGTGCATGATGATACACCTCAAGAAGATAAAGCAAACATGGGGGCTGAGCCAAGGATCCAGCTTCAGATCAGGCAGCCCCATGACACTACATTACACATTGCACAAGGAAAAGACGTCAATACCGGAGAGGAGCCGGCAATACCAAAAACATGGCTTAACGTGGATGTTACTCAGTTGAAACCTGTTGTAAAGCAAATGATTCAAACAGCCATGGACACTCAACAACAGATGATGGATATAGATGCCGAGTATGATCAAGCAAGAAGAGAAAAGATTCAGTTTCAACTCATGAGTGAACAGCTATCAGCACAGTTGATTGTAGCACAAAAGGAATTAGCAAACAAAAGTACTGAAGTATTGGCAATCCAGACACAACATGCAACATCCATTGCTCAGAATCAACAGCTGCATACACAACTAACGGAGTTGCAAAGATTACACGAAGCAAGCGAGGCTGAGAAAGAGAAAATGAAGATGCGAAGCATGATTTTAGAGCAACAACTCAAGCTATATATGGAAGAGAATGACAGCCTACGCAACAGAAATAAAGAATTAATGAAGTCTTTATTATATGATCAACCACTCATACAACAGGAATCCACAGAAACCAAAGATCAAGAATTTCGAGATCAGATCGTAAAATATGAAGAGCTGCTAAAGCAAGAACAAGCCCAGATAGAAGAATGGAAGAGCAGATATGCCAATGAAACCAGTGAACTGAAGCGTCAATTACAAAAGGTGAATGCCAAACTGGTCCAAAGCTACAGTGAAAACATGGATCATGTAGCTGACATAGGTAAAGAACTATTGGCAACTAAAGAAGAACTCGGAGAAGCCATGCAAAAGATAAAAGAAAAAGATGAATGCATAGAACAGCTAAAGAATCAGAAGAAAGACAAAGCACCGATCGGGACATCAGTAGTGCCAGAAAAGGGAAATCCTACTGACGAGGTAGAGGTAAGTCCTCTATCTCAGCCTATCTATGATTCTCCAATACGTGAGCAGGTGGCGGATACACATGATGACCATCCTATGCCATATACTGCAGAAATAAGTCAGAAGGAACGGGCACTAGTGGTGTCCCGATTAACCGAAAATTTTGAAAATGAAGTGGTCAAAGTCATGAAAGAGGCCAAGATCAAAGGCAAAGACCTGGATAAAATCATGAGGCCCTTCAATACTCCATATGGACTCTTGAAAGAAAAGACCAGACGCTACATAATAAAGATTACAGGGAAGAGTCCAGATGAGCAGCTGAATTTCAAACATGATACATTCGCATACACTCAAGAAGAGTTTGAAGCTGCGCAACCAGTGTGGCGGAGAAATTTTTTGGAGAAACATCCCACATTACGAGTGCATTGGCAAGCAGCGCCATATGCATTCCAGGTAAACCCTTCATTTTGTCCATTACCACGCAGAAGGGATACCAGGGAATTTTTGGATCTACAAAGAAACGGTACTATCAATAAACAGTGGCTCAATTATCCTCTGCTTCCGAGCCCGCCACATAATTATTTGCCAACGGAAGATTACATGATAAAAACCATAGAATTTTGGCTACAAAATTACGCGACAATACCTGATTTAGCTGTAAAAATGACAAACAAAATACTTAGCATGATCCTCATAGTTTTGAAGGTATTCAAGCATGCGGCATACACATTTTTGAACTTCATAGGCATTAATCAGGGCACGGAGATCCTCATTTTTGACCTGTCAGTTATGCCTAGCCGCCCAACAATAATGGCTTATTATTCTAGAATTATGTTCTTGCCAAGTGTATATATGCAAACCTTCGAAGAAGCTTTCTTTACAGGATTTTTTGAGATAGATTCTGAGATTTTTTTGAAGATGTCAGCCAATTTAAATGCCAGATTAGTGGCATACGAACTCAGCTTCTTTGCAGATCATAGACAGCCACCCAACGACGGTGTGAAGGCAGAACAATGGAAGCAACTCATGATACGTGGAGCCAATCAACTGAATGATACAGAGCAAAGAGTTTATCAAACATATGCCCGTCGCTTATCAAAGCCTGTCGGGGACGACAGAGTCCAGGAGGGGGGCAGTGTTGAGGGAGAATCGAGTAAGAAGAAGAAAAGAAGAAGACAACGAAAGAAGCAGCTTCACTAAAAAGCAATATCTGAAGATATATCTCTGCAAGAAGCCCTGCAGGGGCGCAACACCCATCTCTGCACAGAGCCCCGCAGGGGCACACACACCAAGGAAAGGACGTAACCCACATGGGTGCTTCAACCTCTTGATCTCTGGAAGGTCCAGATCGAAGACTGAAGCACCACATCTTCAGACCTTCCATTGGTGGCGTGCGTGGCAACCCAGAATTAAGGAACCTATAGGTGAATTAGACTGTGGAATATCAGGTAGTCAGTCTAACTCCGAGGGTTGCGGGCAAGCAAGGCGAATGCATCAGGCCCAGAGAATGTAAAACAAGAATTAAGAAGAGGCCGTCAAAACTGAACACCTGTTTTATAAACAGGTAACAATGAGCAAAGGTTGCGTGCAGAGAAAAGAAGTGAATAACACAGCAAGGTCCGATGTGTGCAACCAGGACAAATCAGAGCGCCTCTAAAACGTAATGCAAGATCAAGAATCAGACAATACTGACCACTGGGTGCGGGCGGACAACAAACTGATGACAAGAAGCAAAGCCTGTCAAGGGACGACAGAGACGAAGAGGGGGAGAGTGTTGCAGAGCTAAAGAGCGCACAAAGCAGAGAAAAAGATAGGCCCCAAAATTTTTCCGATTTGGACTTCATATTCTTGTATCATAATCATTCTTGTAATATATTTTCCGTTGTAAAGGCACTAGAGGAGTCCTCTAGATGCATCCCCACAGAAGATTAGAAGCTTACCCATGTAAAATAGTAGAAATTTAGTCTTTTAGTGAATAAAGTGCCGGTCTCTTGTGTGAAAGGACCATTTTTAGGGCACTAGTATATAAGTCAAATGTGACTCTTTGTAAAGAACTTTTTGCCATTGTGAGAAGAAAGAGCATAGAAATTCGAATTTGTGTCTTCTTCCCTCCTTATCTTCTTCTTCGTGAGCTTGTATGCATGTGTATTGCTTGGAAAGAGTGCTTGTGAGTGTTGTCTATCCATGAAAGTGTTTCTTTGCTGTAGGAAAGGTGTGTGCGAAGTGTAGGAAATGCTGAAGTGTAGGAAAATATTCCCGCGACTCAGTATTTCGCTCATAACTTGAAGTAGGAGCGTCAGAATTGAGTGAAACCACTGCCATTGGATGCGTCTTCTCGAGAGCTTCGAAACGCATATCCTATTCGCTATATTTGAAGTTCGGAGCTGGGAGAAAAGTCCAAAATACTGATGGTTGCTGCACCAAGTATCGTTTCGCCTTGACCAACAGTTGCAGCTTGTTTGGATAAGTCTTTGCCTCATTTACATTCTTTGAGTAGCTCATTTGCATTGATCATTACATGATTGCATGTCCTCATACACTCGGCTAGGTTTGTATACTCTTTGGATTGATAATTAAAGGTGTGTATCCCCACTATATGCACTTGTGAGGGGATTGAGGTATAGTCTCTTTCTCCGCAAGTCCCTAAGTTGATACTTAGGACAACACACTTTTTGGCGCCGTTGCCGGGGAGTGACGAATCAAACCGAGGCATTGGTGTGATGGTAAGTAGCTTCTTGCATTGAAGTAAGTGGAGGAGTGGAAATCTTCTCTTCTTTGGTAAGTCATTTTCAGCCGCACTTGCTACTTCTCATTCTTGGAGTGTGTGTAGTGAGTTGTTAGTTTAGGTTTAGGAGTAGTAGGAGGAGAGTAGGAAGAGTGAGGGAGTAGATTAGAGTAGTTTCACCCTTTGCCTTGTTGTTTCATTTTCAGTAGATAGGAAAAAAAATCAAGTATAAAAGCCAAAAAAATCATTTTGAAGATCACTTGTTTGAGCAAGTATCGTGAGAGTGAGCGTCGAGTATCGTGAGCTGCAGAGTATCGTGGCTGAGCTTGTGGAGTGTCTTTGAGCTAGAAAAGGTGCTAGAGGAGTGTGGCAGAGCTTCAAAGGTGAGCCACTCCATTGCTAGATCCTTCTGATCATTCAAAAAATTCAATATCTGTGTAAAACGATCTGCGCCAGGTATCGTCTCAGATCTACAGGGGGTAAAAAGAGTGTTTTGTTTGATACAGAGAGTGAGGATAAGAGAGAAGAGCTAGGAGATCAAGGGGGCAAAATCAAAAATTCAAAAACAATTGTTAAAATTTGTCTAAGGGTCAAGTATCGTTTTACTCCCGCGGTCGAGTATCGCGATACTTCACAAGTATCGTTTTGCTCCTGTGGTTGAGTATCGCGATATTTCCCGTCGATCGTGTATCGTTTCATACCGATCGCGATACTTGGTCAGAGATCGTTTGCCAGCGATCGTCTATTGAGTATCGTGGATCGTGTATCGTTTCGTGCCGATCGCGATACTTGAGAAGTATCGTTTGGTCAAAGATCGCGATACCTGGCAAGTATCGTGTATCGTTTTGCCAGCGATCGTTTGCGAGAGATCAAGTATCGTTGAGCTGAAGTATCGTGTATCGCTTCTCAGAGATCGCGATACTTGCTGCCGATCGTGTATCGTTTGTCTGAAGTATCGTTTGGTTCAAATATCGTGTATCGCCTGATCTTCAGAGATCGCGATATTTGCGAGATATCGTGTATCGTCGATCGTTTCAGTTCAGAGATCGTGTATCGTGGATCGCAAGTATCGTATATCGTTTCTCAGCCAAGTATCGTTTGGCCCAGAGATCGCTTAGATCAAAGATCGCGATACTTACCACATATCGAGTATCGTCTATTCCAAGTATCGTGTATCGCCTGAGACCAAATATGGTGTATCGTTTGCCTTCAAGTATCGGTATCGTTTAGCCGGTATCGCGATATTTGTCAGAGATCGTGTATCGTTTGCCTTCAAGTATCGGTATCGTTTCTTACAAGTATCGGTATCGTCTAGCCGGTATCGCGATATTTGTCAGAGATCGTGTATCGTCTGAACATAGATCGTGTATCGTGGATTTTTGGAAGCAAGTATCGTGATTGTAGAAAATTCTCCTTCAGTTATTTCTTTCCAACCCAAGTCTTCTAGACAATTTTGACCTATAGAGAAGAGTGCCAAAGGTCCAAGGGTATCAAAGACTGATCAGAGCTCTTAAGTGGATGAACCTGAGATCCGGAAGAACCCTAGGAAGCCGAAGAAGCGTAATTTCTTCTGTAGGTAGTGTAGCAGAGCCAAGTAACCGTTCACATTACTCGGAGACCTCCAGTGAGTCAGAAGGAGAAATTCCCATGGCTTTAGAGGATATGCAAAACACAGTACCCATGATTGGCATGATGTCAATCATCGAGGGAGAATACAGAACCTCCTTGGAGTATGTGAACACCAACCACAATGAGATCCCTATCTATTTGGATGGTCTAAACAGATCAGTGGCCAGACTGAAGAAGGCTTCAGAGGCTTACATAGTGCCTAGACCAGCAGTCAAATACGTAGGAGGTTTTTACATGGACAAACAAGATATTCAATACGTGGTCACAGAACACCCGGAAAACATTAATGAGCATGGTGAAGAAAATAATGCTTCAAGCTTAAATGGAGGTGGAATCGAAGAGCAAGTAACTACTCCTAGAGGGAGATCTACGATTACTAAAATTTGGAGAGGAGACCTGATTCCACAGGATGACACTCTAATAGATGTGTATCTGATCAATGGGATGGAGCATCTGCTTAGGGCCCATTCCTCTATATGGGAAGCTGCTCCTAATCCAGTTACCATCTATGAGTTACAAGATCCTGAGTTCCCCACCATCATCACATATTTGGATAAAAATCAGAGAAGATATTGGCCATTGACAGAATTAGAGAGAGCTGAGTTGAAATATCAGAATATCCCAGTGTTTCCCCCTAGGGACCAAGCCACTACTTCACGGAACCCACTGGGAACATCGCAGAATGATTCATATCAACAGTCGGGACAAACACAACAAACACAACAAACCCAGATCCCAGTCAGACCACATGTGCAATTTGCAATGCCTGCAATTAACCCTAATTACCGGCCTCAACCAGCTATTGACCCAAGACATGGAGTTCATGCTCCAGTCAGACCGCCGGTAGTCAGAGGACCAGGCGTACCAATAGGAAGACCAATTTTCCCAGTGATGCCTAGGCAACCTGAAGCAGGAAGACGACTAAGACCGATCCAAGTTGCCAAGTGCATGAGAAATCACTATGATGGCTCTAGTGAACCTTACAACCACATAGCAGAATTTAAACAAGTAGTTAGAGCCGAGCAGGTAGAAGACTTTTTGATTCAGTATGAGTCTTTTGGCCTTACCTTGTCAGACACAGCTCTGGCTTGGTTTCAGCCATTGGACCCTAATACCTTTCAGAACATGGAGCAGGTATATCAAGAAATGATTGAAGAATTTACCAAACCAGGAATTAAAAACAATTCTTCGTCATTAATCCACAGCTTCAAACAAGTCCCTACCGAGTCAGTGAGATTGGCTGCAAGAAGATTCAAGCAATATGTAGACAGATGCCCGGTAGAAGAGAGACCGACGCAGAATAAAATGGTATCATTATTCTTGGAAGGATTGTTGAACGGAACTTTGAGGTCATTAGTGTATGTAAAGAGGGTTCAAACTTTGCAAGAGTGTATGAAGGAATGTATAGACCTAGAAGACAACCTTGCAGAAGACTTGAAAATACCTCAAGGTAGTTTGAAAAGTGAAGAGTCAGCCAGTAGCACAACAAACTCTAAAAACAATGTGGAGGAAATAGCAGATTTAGTAGCAAAAAAACTGAACGTTCAAGGACAGAGGAATCATCCCACTAATCCTATGAGACTGCCTATGCTTAGAAGATGTATGCAGTGCGGAGGTGATCATCCTTCTCATTTGTGTACTAGGGGAGTGGTCCCACCACCTGCCTATGCTCATCATAGACCCTCTGTCCCCGGACCTCTACAATATTGCAGTATAGAGCAGAGGTATACAAACCATAGCATGGAGAATTGCCCTTACAATAGGCAAACCAGACCCACCCAGCAATACGTGAGACCATATGGATACCCGCAGAATCAGCAGGGAGGTGAAGCTTTTAGGTATCCTTCTTATCAGCCGCAGGCACCAGCACCGCGACCCTACGCATATCAGGGATACACGCAACCACAACCAGTGCTAGGACAACAACCGCCCCACCCTCAGAATGTTGTCCCAGTCAAGATTGCACAACCAGAAGAAAATCTAGAGAGAGCTATAGTGCCCGCCACACCTTTGACTAGTAGTGAACCATATGACTCATTTTATGACCCTAGTCAAGGAACATACAGTAGTTATGAAAGCTCGATAATGGAATATGGGCAACTGTATGAACCATATGCTTATGGCATGGAAATAGGAGATGGTTCATACAATTATGAGCAGGATTATGTGTCCTTAATGTACACAGCTCCTAGAGCAACCATGCCACCTCGACCAATGAATAGACCGCCTGTACCCAGAGGACCATGCTACAGATGTGGAGGTGACCACTATATTAGAGAATGTACATTACCAAACCCACCACCACCACAACGAATTTGGGAAGGCTACTGTAGCGATTGTGGTAAGGAACATCTTTTCAGAGATTGTCCTAAGAACCCCAACAAAGTCACATCTAACGTGCAGATTAATGTGATAGAAGTGATTGAATCATCAGGGAGCGATAAAGAGTACACAGTACCTTTGAAAGCAATAACGAGAGCTAAAGCCAGGGAGACCCCTGATAAAACAGATGAGAACAATCAAAGTGACAAAGAGAGGGATGCACCCATCCCTCACAGAGTAGAAGACTCCGAAGAACTAGAGAAAAGTATTGCCAGTAAAAGGTCACAAAAATGGAAGCACCGAAGAGAGAGACTAAAAGAAAAGAAGCTGTTACAGAGGAAGGAAAAAGAGGGAAACGAACAACAACCGAAAGAAGAACCGAAGAAGGAAGAAGGAAACAAAAATGAGAAGCGTCAGAAAGAGGAGGTAGGATCAGTCTTAGCAGATCCTATGCCTGAAGAATTAGCCATGTGGATTCAGGCATATAAGGCACGAATAAAAGCAGGACCTACCATAGAGCAACATGAGAGAGAATATCCGAGAGGCGACTTAGAGAAAGAAAGGTTAGAAATCTGCAAGAAATTGATAGAAGTTGCACAACAAACCTTAGAAAAACCCGCATCACCTTTACCAAATACCCGAATTTCCGAAGGAGAATTCCAAGAGTGCGTAAACACTCATGAAAAGCCTGAAGTATATAGACCACAAAATGAAGAACATGGTGTTGAGAGAAAGGAAGGATCCATAGTCCCCGAAGTAGAAGGAGACTGGACTAAGGATTTATGGGCACGAGTTCAAGAGGACAAATGGAAAAAGGTAGAAGGAATGGAACCGCCCTTTGAAGAATTAGAAGCAGAAAATGAAATAGAGGGTTCAATACCTGAACTAAATTCCGAAGAAATTTTTCCAGTGGATGCAAGTGACAAAGAAGAGGAAGATGTAAAGGAACTGCCCAACTACACAGGGGAGTACGAGCACAATTCAGAATTGTATCGCATTCCATCAATAAGGAAACGAGAGACGAACCCATCAGTTCAAACATCAGAGATCATGCAACACCTTAGAGAGGTAAAAATCCCATGTACCCTGACATTCGAAGAACTGTTAAAGGTAAAACCACATTTAAAAGAGAAATTAATCAATCAATGGGAAGTTAAGGAAGAAAAGAAAGGGATAGCTGACGAAGTAAAAACAGTGAGAATTCCAGTGGATAAGGTAGGAGACTTTAGTGAAGGAGATGAAGGAAATACCTGTCTTCCAATCACCTATAGGGGTTACACTACCAAAGCCATACTAGATTCAGGAGCTGGAGTTGGCATTGCTACCAAAGAAATTTGGGAGAAATGGGGACAACCAGCATTAAGACCAACACGCATGAAAATACAAATGGCAGATGGACATACGGAAAGACCCTTAGGATTGTTGGAACGAGTAGTCTTCACTACGTGTGGAGTGGAATTTGAACACACTTTAGCAATATGTCACTTTGAAAGGCCAAGCAATTATGAAATGATCTTGGGAAGGCCTTTCATGAGACAGCTAAAGGTCGTACAAGATTGGGGAAAAGATGCAGTTTACCTACAACACGCAGGAACCACCACTAGGATAAACCTACATACATACACGTATCAAGATGTGCCACCTCTACAATGGAACCAAATCCATAAAGAGGAAGACGATCAATCTGTTCATAGTGCAGGTTCTAGTGATCAATCCTGGATGAACGAGGACACTCATCTGTGGATATGTCAAGCTGCAAAGAAGGAAGAAGAGAGAAGAAAAAGTTGGCAGCAGAAACAAGGAATAGTGAGGTCTGTACAAGATCCAGCCTATATGCCACAAGTATTTCCGGATGAAGAATTCGAACCTCACGGTTGGATGGAAATCTTAGCTACCCTCGATGTCTGTGTAAACGAAGAAGTAGTGACCATGAACGAATGTATCGATGAAGAGGGTTATGATGTTAGTTTGTATATGGTAGTCCTTCAGGAGGCGGAAGAAGGAGAAGTGATCGAGAAAGACTGGAAGGAGGACTACGAGAGCATTGAAATGGAACCTGAACCCATGGATCTAGGGAGTAGTACTACCAACATAAATATCACCACCAATGAGAAACACCAAGAACTTACACAGAAAGGGGAATTAGAAGTCGAAAGAGAATCAGAAGACGAAGAAAACAAACCCCAAGACCAATTTGAGGTACCAGCTCATTTTAAAAAATATGAAGTAGAGGAGAGGAAAATTGCTATTCAAATGCCTAAAAGGGAAGCACAACCTGGAATAGCATATGATAATAAGGAACAAACCAAGAAAATAGTTGTAACTATGGAAGGAGGAGAGGAACGATGTACCTTCATAGGACAGGATGTCTCATTAGAAGAAGAACAGGAGTTAATTCGTCTCATAAGAGAATACCGGGATGTCTTTGCTTGGACCTATAAGGACTTAAAGGGAGTAGATCCATCTATATGTGCACATAGAATCCCCATGACATCCGAAGCCAAACCTTTAAAACAGAGACCATATACTTATAATGATGTGTATTCAGCCAAGATAAAAGAAGAAATAGATAAGTTATTAGACGCTGGATTCATCTACGAAATTGAGCACACGGAATGGGTGTCACCCTTGGTGGTTGTACCAAAAAAGAATGGAAAGTTAAGAGTGTGCATCAATTTGAAGAAAGTAAACGCCGCAACCATAAGGGATAGCTATCCCTTACCAATCACTGATCATCTCTTGGAAAGGGTAGCAGGGAAGGAAGTTTATAGTTTTCTGGATGGCTTTTCAGGATATAATCAGGTAGCCATTGCTCCTGAGGACCAACATAAAACAGCGTTCGCAACTGAATGGGGAGTATACGCCTTTAGAGTCATGCCTTTTGGTTTAACGAATGCCCCAGCTACATTCCAAAGATTGATGTGTCATGTGTTCAAAGAATTTCTGAGAAAAAGTATGGAGGTATACGTGGACGATCTTTGTACATATTCAGCTATACGATCAGAGCACATCCCTGAACTAGAAAAGATTTTTGCTAAATGTCGACAATATTGAGTATGCCTCAATCCTGAAAAATGTGTCTTCATGGTTCGACAAGGAAAAATCTTAGGACATATTGTCTCTAAGAATGGAATTTCAACAGATGAAGACAAAATTAAAGTAATTTTGGATTTACCAAGACCTAAAACTGCTAAAGAAGTTCAAGCATTTATGGGACATTGTGGTTACTATCGAAGATTCATACATATGTACGCCATAATTGCTAGACCTCTTTATGCATTATTGACTCTGTTTAATTGGACCGAAGAATGCGAAAAAGCTTTTAATGAGTTAAAGAATCGATTGAGTTCAGCACCCATCCTTCGAGTCCCCAACTGGAATAAACCGTTTCACATTCATGTGGATGCTTCCAAGTTTGCCATTGGTTGCATCTTAGCTCAACCAGCTGACACCGGAAAATTAGACCACCCGATAGCCTATGCCAGTAGACAGTTAAATCAAGCGGAACGCAATTATACTACTACGGAGAGAGAAGGCCTAGGGATGGTATACTCAGTCAAGAAATTCAGACATTACTTACTGGCAAACAAATTCAAATTCTTCATTGATCATCAAGCCCTATTGTACTTAGTCAACAAGCCTTGTAATACAGGACGACTAGTACGATGGTTTTTATTGCTAATGGAATTTGATTTTGAGGTAATAGTCAAGAAAGGAAACACCCACATAAGAGCAGACCACTTATCTCGGATGACCCATGGAGAACCACCCATAGGAGTACCAGATGATTTGCCAGATACCTATCTTTTTAACCTACAAGTATGTCCTCAATGGGCAGAAAAATTGATCCCTATACTTACACATGGACCTAAAGATGGGATCACACCAAACCAAACGCAAGACCTTTGGAAGACTAAAAACCTTCACATCCTTGCGGGAAGTTTGTACCACCAGGATTCAAGCGGATTACTGATGAGATGCGTGGAAGAAGAGGAACAAGAAATGTGGCTTCAGAAAGCACACATAAACCAATGGAACACTCATTTGAACGCAAATGGAACGTGGCAAACACTCAAGAGATTTGGCATATATTGGCCAACCATGCAACGAGATGCACATAACTATGTGTCAACCTGTCAAACCTGTCAAGAACAAATCCCAGACGAGAACTCTACATTATGCTATTCTACAATAGCACCAAGGTGGAGCATGCCTCTAGTAAAGTTCTTGAAAACTCAAGAATACCCTGACGGAGCTACTTTAGCAAGGAAGCGTGCTCTCGAAGAACAGAGTAAAGATTATGCCATCATAGGAAAACAACTCTTTAAACGCGGAAAGGATAACCAATTACGAATGTGCATTCACGAAAATGAATATCTTTCTGTCTTAGAGATGGCCCATACAGGAGCCGCAGGAGGACACTTCTCTGCAGACAAAACAGCAAAAATGATCCTCTTCGCTGGAATGTGGTGGCCAACTCTACATCAAGACGCCATAACATAATGTGCAACGGTGTGATACTTGTCAACGAACGAAATATCCTATTAGAAGAGATGAGATGCCACTTAGACCCATGATGAGTGCTAGAGCTTTCACGAAGTGGGGAATAGACTTTATAGGACCTATTAGCCCACCAACAAAAGGTTCACATGCCGAATACATAATTGTAGCCACAGATTACCTGACCAAATGGGTTGAAGCAAAAGCAACAACGAAAAATGACGCAAGAACTACAGCCAAGTTTCTCTTTGAGAACGTCTTCACTAGATTTGGACTCCCTATAGAGATTGTGAGTGATAGAGGTACGCACTTTGTTAATGAAGTGATAGAAGCCTTATTGAATGAATTCTTGGTAATTCATAAGAAATCTGCCCCTTATCACCCACAAGCAAATGGACAAGCAGAAAGTTCGAATAAAATCTTGTGTACTGTTCTCACCAAAATCGTTAACAACGGTAGATCAGATTGGGATAAGCAGTTACACCATGCTTTATGGGCATTTCGAGTAGCCTATAAAACCGCAATAGGCACCACTCCTTTTAACTTAGTGTACGGACAAAATGCTATTTTGCCAATTGATTTCTTGATTCCCACTCTTAGAGTAGCAACTACTTATGAGTGGACAGGACATGAATTATCAGCCCAATTGGACCAAATAGAAAGGCTTCATGAAACTAGGTTACAAGCAGTAGCAGGTATTTATGCTGCGAAAAGACGACAAAAGGCCTATTTTGATGCACATATCAAGGAAAAAAAATTGAAGGAAGGAGATTTAGTTTTGGTATACACTTTGAAACAACATGCTAAGAAATTGCAAAAGAGAGGATATGGATCATACAAGGACTACCTCATATTGAGGATGTATGGACACAAGCGGGAATAGAGGCATTTCTTAAACTGCCTATATATGTACCAGACTTTCAGAGGTGTGCACAGGTGATGAATACCATGCAGCCTGCCGCAACAAAAATATCAGTTCCAGAAGCACGAGTATTGGATAAAGTAGGGACATGGAAGACCATCCAATTCACACATGAGTTGATTAACAGAGCTTTTGGATGGAATCAAGCAGGCATTACTAGTGTCAAGGAGGAATGCCATGATCCCAAGAAAAGATCATTCCTGGAAATTAACAGAATTGACATAGAGGATGCTGTACGATTGGTACATCAACATTTTTGTTTTCCCAGCATGCACAGGTATACGGCCCCTCAAAAGATAGTAGTCCAATTGCTATCACATGCCATGAGGCAAATTGGAAACAAAATCAATCTAACAGGGTATGTCCAAGAAAGATTGTTTGAAGCACAAAAGATGTGGGGGCAAAAGAAGTTTTTGAATGGCAGTTCAGCTCTTACATTGTTGATTTATGAAGCTTTAGAAATGAAGAACTGTTTGAGAGAGATGCCAACTTCGGAAGGACTAGCAAGATACGTAAAATCAGCTACGATCCCTAAGAAGAAGAAAGCAGTAGCTGTGGTGGAAGAAGCTGGAACCAGCACACAGAAACCCATGAGGGGTACGAAGCGCCTACGAGAAGAGGAAGCCCAAGCTACACCACAATCAAAGAGAACGCATCTCTTACCAAAGATCATGACGGCCCAAGTGCCTATTACCAAGAAAGATCTGTCCACTGCTCTCGAGGAAACACATCAGTATATGCAAGGGCAGGTCAATTTAAACGTTCAAGGACATCATTATAGACAAGCTAGTCAAGAGAAGACACAACGGAATCCAGAGCAAACACTGAAACAAGCTGGACGATACAAAGAACTAGGGATCGATGATTCCAGCACAAATACGGATTCCAGTCCCGAAAAAGATACATTAGATACTGATATACGGACAGAAACACACGAAGATGAATGGAACGAGATCGACCAAGTGGAAGTCACGCCACAAAATCAGGAAGAAGAGGAAAAAAGAGTCGAAGAATCTATGGAACCGGAGCACGTCATTCAATTGAATGACACTACAAAAATAAGCATCAAGGAAGATACAACCACTGGTATTACACATGTAAAACAACCTATTAAAGAGGAAGAACAAACTCCAGTGAGTAAGGAAACGGAAGGGTGACACCAAGAACAAATTATGATCGAGGTGCATGATGATACACCTCAAGAAGATAAAGCAAACATGGGGGCTGAGCCAAGGATCCAGCTTCAGATCAGGCAGCCCCATGACACTACATTACACATTGCACAAGGAAAAGACGTCAATACCGGAGAGGAGCCGGCAATACCAAAAACATGGCTTAACGTGGATGTTACTCAGTTGAAACCTGTTGTAAAGCAAATGATTCAAACAGCCATGGACACTCAACAACAGATGATGGATATAGATGCCGAGTATGATCAAGCAAGAAGAGAAAAGATTCAGTTTCAACTCATGAGTGAACAGCTATCAGCACAGTTGATTGCAGCACAAAAGGAATTAGCAAACAAAAGTACTGAAGTATTGGCAATCCAGACACAACATGCAACATCCATTGCTCAGAATCAACAGCTGCATACACAACTAACGGAGTTGCAAAGATTACACGAAGCAAGCGAGGCTGAGAAAGAGAAAATGAAGATGCGAAGCATGATTTTAGAGCAACAACTCAAGCTATATGTGGAAGAGAATGACAGCCTACGCAACAGAAATAAAGAATTAATGAAGTCTTTATTATATGATCAACCACTCATACAACAGGAATCCACAGAAACCAAAGATCAAGAATTTCGAGATCAGATCGTAAAATATGAAGAGCTGCTAAAGCAAGAACAAGCCCAGATAGAAGAATGGAAGAGCAGATATGCCAATGAAACCAGTGAGCTGAAGCGTCAATTACAAAAGGTGAATGCCAAACTGGTCCAAAGCTACAGTGAAAACATGGATCATGTAGCTGACATAGGTAAAGAACTATTGGCAACTAAAGAAGAACTCGGAGAAGCCATGCAAAAGATGAAAGAAAAAGATGAATGCATAGAACAGCTAAAGAATCAGAAGAAAGACAAAGCACCGATCGGGACATCAGTAGTGCCAGAAAAGGGAAATCCTACTGACGAGGTAGAGGTAAGTCCTCTATCTCAGCCGATCTATGATTCTCCAATACGTGAGCAGGTGGCGGATACACATGATGACCATCCTATGCCATATACTGCAGAAATAAGTCAGAAGGAACGGGCACTAGTGGTGTCCCGATTAACCGAAAATTTTGAAAATGAAGTGGTCAAAGTCATGAAAGAGGCCAAGATCAAAGGCAAAGACCTGGATGAAATCATGAGGCCCTTCAATACTCCATATGGACTCTTGAAAGAAAAGACCAGACGCTACATAATAAAGATTACAGGGAAGAGTCCAGATGAGCAGCTGAATTTCAAACATGATACATTCGCATACACTCAAGAAGAGTTTGAAGCTGCGCAACCAGTGTGGCGGAGAAATTTTTTGGAGAAACATCCCACACTACGAGTGCATTGGCAAGCAGTGCCATATGCATTCCAGGTAAACCCTTCATTTTGTCCATTACCACGCAGAAGGGATACCAGGGAATTTTTGGATCTACAAAGAAACGGTACTATCAATAAACAGTGGCTCAATTATCCTCTGCTTCCGAGCCCGCCACATAATTATTTGCCAACGGAAGATTACATGATAAAAACCATAGAATTTTGGCTACAAAATTACGCGACAATACCTGATTTAGCTGTAAAAATGACAAACAAAATACTTAGCATGATCCTCATAGTTTTGAAGGTATTCAAGCATGCGGCATACACATTTTTGAACTTCATAGGCATTAATCAGGGCACGGAGATCCTCATTTTTGACCTGTCAGTTATGCCTAGCCGCCCAACAATAATGGCTTATTATTCTAGAATCATGTTCTTGCCAAGTGTATATATGCAAACCTTCGAAGAAGCTTTCTTTACAGGATTTTTTGAGATAGATTCTGAGATTTTTTTGAAGATGTCTGTTGGCAGTAGCCTTGGTACATCAGGACCTACAAGACGTGAAAGTCAAAGAAGGGAGTCAGAGCGAAGGGACAGCACAAGCAAACAGGGCAGTCAAAGAAGATCTGGCAAGTAGGCCAATATTTTTTCAAGACATTAATGCAAATCAGAGAGATGGACATGCAGGGAAGAAGAGCAAGTAGGGAGCTTGAAGAAATGTATGGCAGATCACTAGAAGAAATCCCTACAACAACAGTGATTTTTATCACTAATAATCATTGTAAATCTCATTTCACATTTTTGTAGCTCCATTTTGTGCAAGCCAAGGAGTCCTTGAGCTTGAGGAGCCTTAGAAGTAGTTGCGTACCAATTTTCATAATTTTTAGATCTCGTTTGAGCCCCCAAATAAGCCCTGGAACCTAATTTTTAACTAGGCCGGACACTAGGTCTGGACAGGGCCAAAAGCTAGTCAAAGACTATAAAAGGAGCTAGAGAGCTCATTTTTGAGGTTAGATTGTAATTGAAACGAACTTGTAAGAGCTTGTGAAAGTAATCTAAAGCACTCCATTGATTCTCTCTCTTTGTCTTGCCGTGTGTGCGCGTTTGTGTGTATGTGTGTGCATGCTTGTGTGCTTCTCACTCACGCACTTGTGCCGCCACTTGCTCGAGGTCTTCATACCATCCTCACGTCTTCCCGGATTGACATTAAAGGAGGTGCTACTCATCATTGAGCTACACCAAATTTTGGCGCCGTTGCCGGGGATCGAGCTTTGAGGACGAGCGTGTGATGGTAAGACGTAGAGTTGACGCGTTGGAGTTGTAGGTATTTTCTTCACTCTCATCGATTTTCTTTTACTTTCTTCACCATCTTCATCACCATCATCATCATCACCATCTCCCACGTCCATCTCCATCATCGCGAAAATTTCAGTTTTTTGACTATATCCCCATCTCCACCTCATTTCCCTCATTTCACTTGTGAGAGAGAGCGAGAGAGCGAATTTGCATGTGCTGTTTTTTGCATGTTTTGTGAGCTTTCTGCAGGTACAGGCCGTATTTTCATCCCCAGCACCCTGCGCAGGTACGGAAATCTGAGTAACTGTCTGTGTGTCGCCGAGCTCTGTCAATCGCGACCGACTGAAAACTTGCTCTAATTGCTAAACAAAGTGCATATCCATGACCTACAGGCCTAGAGCTTCCCAAAAATGTGTTTAGTTTTTTGAAATTCCACAGATTTCTGTCAATCGCGATCGCTCTGTCAATCGCGATCGACAAACTACGACGGACAGATCTGTCAATCGCGATCGACACATCAATCGCGACCGACAGCCCACGACGGCTCTGTCAATCGCGACCGACAGAGTCAACGACCGATTGACCACGACCGACTGACTACACGCGTGACACGTGTCAATCGCGATCGAGTCATCAATCGCGATCGACTCATCAATCGCGACCGACACGGTCAACGACGGTTTGACCACGACGGACAGACCACGACGGCTCTGTCAATCGCGACCGACACGGTCAACGACTGTTTGACCACGATCGACAGACCCTCGCGACCGACCGGTCAATCGCGATCGACTCATCAATCGCGACCGACAGAGTCAACGACCGATTGACCACGACCGATTGACTTTTCGTAACCCCTGTCAATCGCGACTGACCAGTCAATCGCGACTGACAGCCACGACGGACCTGTCAATCGCGATCGACACGTCGATCGCGACTGAACTGTCAATCGCGACCGACAGACTTTGCGAACGCGTTAGAAGGGCAAATTAGGTCAAATTTTCAAGGCAAAGTGATTGGTCTAAATTGTGACTAAGTGTGGGACAAACTCTAGGGTGTAGTATTGCATTGTTAGGCCGTGCCACAAGCTACTCGAGTATTCCTGTTTGACTGTTAGCTTGTATTGAATCCTGATTTAACTCCCTAAACCCTGAACAGTCCTAACTTTTTCATACGAAATCCAATTTTTGAGCTCTTGGGCTTGTTGGAAAGCTCGTGGCATATACTACGCGCCCTCAACTGTTTTTTATAAAGATAATGCATTGATTTTCAGAGAGGGTATTTTGAAGTTGACCATACCCAGGGGACTCAAAGTCAGGGGTCTTTATAATCATTTTCCTAAAAAGTCACAATGCAAATATGTGTATATGTTACATGAATGAAAGTTGTGGGTTGTGTCCTTGAATCTAAGCATCGAGCTAACCGTGGGACTTTTATAGGTCCATTGAGAGCAACAGAGAGCGTACAAAGCAAGGTTTCTTTGCAAGCTTGAGAACCGGGTTCTTGAGCACCAGAAAGCAAGGGATCAACAAGTAAGGTTGGATTATTCTCAACTCCCTCTGTCATTTCCTAGCTCAAGCTAAGAACGAGTAGAGATAGGAATAAGCCAGGGCGACGATAGGCAGTTATCAAGTTGAAGACTACCTAAAAAACTCAAGTTCAAGTAAAAACATAATCTGTACTATCGATAACCTAAAGGAAAAGAACCTAATGTGGAACGATCAACCTAAAGTACGAAGAACATTCAAGTGTTCCTGACGACGGGATATCAGACAAGACCATAAACACAATAACTAACTAAAAAGAATCAAGTGACTGGTACCAATTAATTGGCAACGAGGTTGTACTCTGGAAAAAAAAAAAAAAAAAAAAAAAAAAAATTTGGGATAATCAGTTAGGCATATGAACCTTCGATCAGGACGACACCTAGCAAGGGAGAGACAAAGCCTTAGGTCTTCAGAGGCTAGTGTCAATCACACTGCAAGGTCTTGGGCCCAGCAGTTGAGCCACCACTCATACTACCCTAGCTCTGAGACCAGTGAGTCAGAAATGTCTCAAGGCATGGACAGACCTACGGGAAGTTCAGGAGTGCCTTATTTGTACAGGGTAGAAGGCCCTTACAAAACACAGCTGGAATATCTTAGGACCAACCGACTAGGTGCTAGCATCTTTGAGGACGGCCTAGGAAGATCCGTGGTCCAGATTAAAAACCATGACCAATCCATAGGACTAGAACACCCAGCTGTCAAGTTTGAAAATGGTGCATACCTGGACAAAGAAGGAACTATATATGTTGTCACTAGTCACCCTGATAGGACAGATGAATTTGGAAATGTAATCTCAGAAGCGGACTTAGGCGACTTGGAACAAGGAAATATGGGAGTAGAACCTAGAACCCCTCGAGGTAAATCAGTTCTCACTAGGATTATCACACCTGAGTGGGTACCCCAGGACAACAAGAGCATAGAATTGCTCCTCAATCGGGAAACTGATGAAGCCTTTTGGAGGTATAAATCCAATCAGCCAACTGATATAGGAAATATCATGATCTATGAGCTTAAGGATCCGGATAGCCCAGGCAGAGTGACCTACTTAGATCATGCTTCAGAACGGATCTTTGTGGTGACAGAAAATGATAGGCATGCCTACACTTGGAAGGGTGAATTCATTTTCCCCCAACCAAGATCAAATGTATCCTATGGTCACCCTGGGGCTGGAACTTCCCAAGCTCATGGTACACAAAGAGATAGAAGTAGGGATAAACCAGAAGTAAGTTTCGCCAACCCCGTGGGCAGAGAAAGAACGAGAACAGAGACGAATAGGGTAGAACCTGAGATGCATAGAGCCCACAAGGACCAAAGAAATGTAGATGGATTCCCTCTGTCGAGACCTAGAGAGCACGCAAGAACTTTGAGACCCACCCAGCTAGTTAAGTCCATGAAGAATTACTTTGACGGCACAGGAGATCCCTATGATCATGTGGCGGAATTCCAGCAAGTCTTGAGAGTTGAACAGGTTGAGGATCTGTTCACGCAGTACAATGCTTTCGGTCTAACCCTTAGGAACACAGCACTTACATGGTTCCAACCATTGGATGAGCGTCAGGTCAGGAGCATAGACCAACTCCTAGAGGCTGTTCATTGTAGAGTCTCCTAAGAGTGGCATAAGACACAATACTTCCTCATTGATCCACAGCTTCAAGCAAACCCCTCAAGAGACTGTGAGACTTGCAGGAAGAAGATTTCGGCAATACCTTGAAAGATGTCCTATTTCGGAGCTACCCACATCTGCTAAACAAGTAGCCTATTCCTTGACGGATTGTTGAGTACGAAATTGAGATCCTATGTGTATCTGAAGGACCCTAGGACTATAGAAGAGTGTGTACGCATGTGCATTGACATTGAAGATAACCTAGGGGAAGAACTAGAGCTTTCCAAAATCTACAAAGATTCAGATAGTGCATCTAGTCACTCTTCCTCGCAGTCCACATCAATTGAGGAACTTGCCGAAAAGGTAGCTCAGAAATTAGGTGTATCGAGCAAACAATTCCCAAGGTTTGCCCCTGTGAAAAGATGCTATACATGCGGTGGTGACCATATGGCGAATGTTTGCCCTATTATGGCTCAACCCCAAGTAAACCCTAGTAGCCAGTACTGCACCATAGAACGGAGATACACCAATCACACCGCACAAGATTGCCCATACAACAAGCAGGCAGTGAGGCAACCCTACCCGCAGCCTTACCAACAAGGCAGATACCAAAACCAAAATCCACAATATGCTAGACCCCAACAAACCTACCAACACAATATCAGGCCCAACAGAGACCCCAACCGGTACTAGCTCAACAGCCCCCAAACCCCGCTAACGTGATTCCAGTTAAGTATGCTGTTGCAGAAGAAAACCTGAATAGGGCCATAGTACCAGTAACCCCATTGATCTCAGAAAGTGACCCAAGTGATCATAGCTTTGATTCTACACATGTCGATAGTCCCCAGGCTTACTACATGCATTCTCCAGAACATGGTGAGTCTTACTATAGTGAGGAACCAAGTGAACCTAGTTGGGAGTCAGATTACACGAACGTCATGTATGCAAACCCCAACCCCAGCCTCAACCTAGGCAAGTAAGGCCTCCATTCCCAAGAGGACCGTGCTACAGATGCCAAGGAGATCATCTCATCCGTGATTGTCCCTTACCCCACCTACACAACCCCAGTCAGTGACTATCCAAGGTTTTGCCAAGATTGTGGAAAAGAGCATCTTTACGAGATTGCCCCAAGAACCCAATAATGTGCCAAAAATCACTCCGATCAATGTGATTGGTTTGGTTGTAGAGTCCTCAGGAAGCGTCACTTCCACTGCACCAGTGCAGGTAGTCACGAGAGCTCAGGCCTTGCAGCAAAACCAAGAGACAAACCAGGATAAGAACTCAGAGGCTAGTGAACCCGAGAGTATAACAAAGAAAAGGACTAGAGCATGGAAAGATAGTCGGGAAAGAATGAAAAGACAATGGGCTAAAAGATGAGTGAACTTGAGGAAAGCATAAGAGAAACCAAAGCTAGGATAACTGAAACCACCTCTCAAATCCCCTCTCACCATACCCCGCCGCCACCCCTCCCATCTCCATCTGACCCACCACCTTCCCCACCACGTCATACGATTCCACCACCCCCGGGTAGGATCAGTATTAGCTGATCCCACTCCTGAAGACATAGACATGATGCTCAAAGCATATGCCTAAACGAGAGGCACAATCAGGAGAGGCCTATGATAACAAAGAAACCACCAAGAAAATAGTAGTGGCCCTAGAAGAAGGAGAGGAGAGATGCACGTATATAGGCCATGACCTGACAGAAGAAGAAGAGCACGAATTGATTACCTTGCTAAGAGAATACAGAGATGTATTCGCTTGGAGTTACAAGGATTTGAAAGGGGTTGACCCGGACATATGCTCGCACACCATCCCCATGACTTCAGACGCCAAACCCTCTAAGCAAAAGCCTTATACATATAACGATAGTTACGCTGCTAAGATCAAGGAAGAGATAGATAGACTGGTCGAAGCTGGATTTATCTACGAAATTGAGCACACCGAATGGGTATCCCCCATCGTAGTGGTGCCCAAGAAGAATGGCAAGCTGCGTGTGTGCATTAACTTGAAAAAGGTTAATGCCGCCACGATTCGAGATAACTATCCGCTTCCCATCACAGAGCATCTCTTAGAAAGAGTGGCAGGCAAGGAAGTGTACAGCTTCCTTGATGGATTTTCGGGCTACAGTCAAGTAGCCATAGCTCCAGAGGATCAGCATAAGACAGCCTTTGCCACAGAATGGGGCATTTTTGCTTTTAGAGTAATGCCATTTGGGCTTACCAACGCACCAGCTACCTTCCAGAGACTGATGTGCCATGTGTTTAAGGAGTTCCTAAGGAAGAGTTTAGAAGTCTATGTTGATGATCTTTGTGCTCATTCCAACGTTAGGCAAACCCATATTCCTGAACTCAGACAAATCTTTGACAAATGTAGAGAATATCAAGTCTGCCTAAACCCAGAAAAGTGCGTTTTTATGGTCAGGCAAGGCAAGATTCTAGGACACATAGTGTCAAAGAATGGCATATCTACCGATGAAGACAAAGTGAGAGCCATAGCAGAGCTACCTAGGCCAAAGAATGTCAAGGAAGTACAAGCTTTCATGGGGCATTGTGGTTATTATCGACGATTTATACACATGTATGCTGTCATTGCAAAGCCCATGTACGGACTTCTGACAAACTTTGAGTGGACGGATGAATGTGAGAATTCCTTCCAAGAGCTTAAACGAAGATTGTGTTCAGCACCAATCTTGACCACACCAGATTGGAATAAGCCATTCCATGTTCACGTGGATGCATCCAATTATGCTATTGGATGTGTGCTTGCACAACCTACTGGTGAAGGTAATATGGATCTTCCAATTGCCTATGCTAGTAGACAATTGAATGCGGCTGAACGGAATTACACCACTACAGAGCGCGAAGGATTAGGCATGGTTTATGCAGTCAAAAAATTTAGACACTATTTGCTTGCAAATAAGTTTAAATTTTTTACTGATCATCAGGCATTGTTGTACCTAGTAAACAAGCCATGCAATACAGGTAGATTAGTAAGATGGTTTCTCTTGCTAATGGAATATGATTTTGAGGTTGTGGTAAGAAAGGGTAGGACTCACTTGAGAGCAGATCACCTCTCTAGGCTCACATCAGGAGAAGCCCCACAAGGAGTGTCAGATGACCTTCCTGATGCTTACTTGTTTAATTTGGAAGTTATACCGCAGTGGGCCAAGCCAATAGTACCAGTCTTGACATACGGGCCCAACCATCCAGTGGTAAACACACGGAATAGAGAGATCGTAAAAGCCCAAAAGTATCACATCATGGCCGGGAGCATGTACAAGCACACAGATCAAGGGATCTTGGCTTGTTGCGTAGAAGAGGATGAGTACGCTAAATGGTTGCAATTAGCACATGTAGGTGCATTAGAGCAACACCATTCAAAACAACGAACTTTACAGACTCTAAAGAGATTCGGAGTGCACTGGCCCACTATGGAAGCGGATGTCCAGAAGTTGTGCAAGGAATGCCCAATCTGTTGCACTAAACCACCTGTGGAACATGCCACTCTCTATCAAGTATCCATTGTGCCAGATTGGAGTGAACCTCTAGTATCATTCTTGCGGACAAACACATTCCCCCCAGACATGACTCTAGCTAGGAAAATGAGTTTAGCACAAGAAGCCCTGGATTATTCACTCATAGGTGATAATCTATATAGGCGCGGTAAAGATGGTTACCTGAGACTGTGTGTCCATGAAAGTGAGTATCTTAAGATCTTAGAAACTGCTCACCAAGGTGTAGCAGGAGGACACTTTGGACCAGATCGGGTAATCAAGGCAATACTATTTGCGGGCTTTTGGTGGCCTACACTTCACATGGATGCACATACCTATGTGAAACGGTGTGATATCTGTCAAAGGACTCAGTATCCTATACGCAAAGATGAGATGCCACTGAAACCTATGATGGGTGGACGTGCATTCTCTAAGTGGGGAATAGACTTCGTAGGTCCTATTAATCCCCCAGCGAAAGGTTCTCATGCGGAATACATCATTGTGGCAACAAATTATCTCACCAAGTGGGTAGAGGTAAAAGCTACAACCAAGAACGATGCTCAAACAACTGCCAAATTCTTGTTTGAGAATGTATTCACGAGATATGGACTACCCATAGAGCTTGTAAGTGATAGAGGCACTCATTTCTTGAACGAAGTGATTGAAAATCTACTCCAAGAATTCTTGGTAATACACAAGAAGTCTGCCCCTTATCACCCTCAAGCTAATGGACAAGCTGAGAGCACTAATAAGATTCTATGCAATGTACTGACGAAATTAGTGAACACTAAATGCTCTGATTGGGACAAACAGCTACACCATGCTGTTTGGGCATACCGAGTTGCCTACAAAACGGTACTCCAAGCCACCCCCTTTCAGATGGTATTCGGTCAAAACGCTGTGTTACCTTTGGACTTCTTGATCCCTACATTGAAAGTAGCACAAGAGCACGAATGGACAGGTCACGAACTCTCCTCTAGGATCTTTGACCTTGAACGATTAGGGGAAACAAGACTAAGAGCCGCTGCAGGAATATATGCCGCCAAGAAGAGACAGAAGGCATATTTCGATGCCCATGTGAAAGATAAAGGCTTGAAAGCAGGAGATCTAGTCTTGGTCTATACACTCAAACAACACACGAGGAAGCTAGAAAAGAGAGGCTACGGACCTATGATCATCAATAGGATCTCCACAAGCGGAGCGGTACAATTGGCCACATTAGAGGGTGATGTTCTCCCAAACTATATTAGCGGTTGCAGAGTCAAGTTGTACCAGGAACCCCTCACGGAAGAAATGCTTAGCCGACTCAATACTGCTAAGAAACGCAAAGAGGAAGAAAAGCGAGTGCGAGAAGAAGCTCAAGCAGAAGCTTTAGAACGCATTAGAAGGATGAAATTACGTAGGCAAGGTAGAGAGCAGCCTAGGACAAATGACTATGCAGATCAAGGATATCATGTGGCAATGTGTGAAGTCGCAGGAACCAGCTCACCTAGGATAACTGATCGACGTCCTTTCGTAACCCTAGATATAGGACAAGGAAAAAGTGCAAGGACTGTAAGAGCCTTGATTGACTCAGGTGCAGCCACTAGTGCTGTTAGAATGTCTTACTGTCAAGAGTTACAGTTAACTGTCCAACCTGTGGAAGCATACCTCATAGGATTGGGAGGCGTGGAAACCCCTTGCATGGGCGAGGTGGAACTCCCCCTCTACATTCACGAGGAGGCAATGACCGTTAAAGTACTAGTGTGTCAAGATGAGGATCTCACTGAACCTCTCGTCTTGGGTCAGGATTGGATCTATGACCAAGCAGTCAATCTAAACCTAAGAAGTGGACTTCTCCAGGTTTGGGTCAATCATAGTCGAGTTACAGTAGAATTAGACAATGGAGCACTCAAGGAACTAGGAAAGGCACAGACTCCTGGTCCTTCCAGGGGTACACATGAAGATGACCATGCTGTTCTTGTCCAAAACTATGTGTTGCAGAGGAATGATATTTGCAAAAAAGGAGTCAGGAATGCAACGGAACTCCCTTCTTTTCCAAAGGCTAGAAGGAGGCAGCAACCCAAGGTGGATCAAAGGCAGAAGAAGCAGGGTACTACCTATGTCAGAGATCAAAGGTACCTGCTCAGCAGAACAGCCCAGAAAATAGACCAGGTATGGGTGCGGAAAGGCGAACGACCGGTTGCACCACCGTCAACTACAGGGGCAAAGCCTCTTATTAGTGACCAACAACGCAACGCTAATAAGAAGTCCTTCAGAAATTCTTCTGCTAAAGTAAAATCTATTTGGGTGCCCAAGAAGTCGATGAAGGCAAGCCCACAATCAAGACAAATTTGGGTGCCTAAGGCTTGCTTGATGGCACAAGTAGCTACGCTGAGGCCACAACTTAAACAGCATAACGCAGCGACGCATACTGCCAGATTTCACTCGTTCTCGACACTCATGTACACACCAAAACCCAAGAGCGTACATGTAATCAATTGTAAATGGGTCCCAAAAAGGCCTCATCTGCAAACCACGACACCGAGAAGGCTCTGTAAAGACTCTCCGAAACCGAAGGCAAAGCCCACTCACTGCATTTGGCAGCCTAGGGCCTGTAATAAACCCCCCGACCCCAATGTGTAAATCCGTACCCACTTACTAACTGCAGTAGTCTCCTAGGACAACACAAGCACTAACTACACACACTGTCTTCATGCACTTACTAACCACTAACTCATCATCCATCTCATGTTAATGTTGTAACGGGGACAACAACGGATTTATTTTGTCCATTACGATGTTAACACTTGGTTCTATATTCTCACAGAACCAATCAGCAAACAGGCCATGGCAGAAGCAGGTACCAGCTCTCAAGCCGGATCTGGTCCCCAGATCGTGGACATAGAAACACTTCTCCTTGAGCCACGCCTCACCGCAAGACCGCAAGAGCTTCGAGAAGTGCATGTGCTCCCCATCCAGGATCCTCCTCAAGGACACACTTCTCAAGTAGGTAAGCATGCGCATTGGTTCAGTGATGTTGCTGGACCACTGGGCGATGGAACCTACTTCTGGGAAGCAGAATTGGAATTCAATGGCAAATGGGGTCGATACCACTTTTTCACACGCAAATTTGAAAGCTACCAAAATGCCGAAGTCATGAGATCAGTTTGGGTCAAAGCAGGTGTGGAAAGTTATTTCAGGACTCACATACCAAAGCCGGATTTTTTACGATGTTCATATCTGATCAGTACAATCACGCCGAGCAGGGCCAAAGGAGGCGACAGCACCTTTGTGTTGCCATCACTGCTGCCGGGTAATGAGCTTAAAAGGTTCAAGCTGGACCTCAATCTGGTAAGAGAAGCATTGGGAATGTATGGCATGCACATCCCCACAGAAAAGGAAACCATGGTCCCAGGTCGAATGAAGCACAAGGATCTAAATAAGTTGAAGGATATGGTAGCAATGACACCTACCATTGCGCTTCACCTGCGAACCATCATGCAACACTTTGCGTTTCCCGCCCAAGAACGATTCACAATGCCCCCGAAAAAAATATGGTTCAGTTTATATCTAGCAGAAACCGAAAGCCTGCCCATCAATGTGCCACACTGGATCATAGACCAGATCCACCTAGCACATCAAAGGTGGAACAAGAAACAGAAGAATGTGCTCCACGGGTGTTGTGCTCTGACCAGAATAATCTACAGATGCTTGGCTTATGATGTGCCTGTTCAGCGGGCACTCGTATGGTCCCGAGTCCAAGAATTCCAAAGAAGACTATCAGCAGCAGGTCCCCCATCAAAGAAGATGAGGGGGGGAGTCCAACTACCCTGTGCCCAACCAAGGGGAGCTACCGCTACACCAGAAATCACCCCTCCCCAGACACGACGAGTTAGGCCATTCACAATCCGGCTACCACGACCAAGCACGGAGGGGCCTAATCTGGTGTTTCCACCCATTCCATCTGATTTGGAATTCCCGCAGGGATTTACTCTTGAGGACCTCACAGATGAAGAAATTGCCAGATTAATCTATGACTCTAACCTCGAAGCGGAAGCAGCGCGAGCTCAGGAACCACAACCCAAAACAACATCGGCCCCCACCCAACCCCAAGTTGTAGAAGTCGATGTAGATGAACAAGAGGCAGGAGGAGACGAAGAAGAAGCCGACGAAGAACAACATCAAGAATATGACGAACTCTCCGAGTTAGCAAGTGCCCCAGCATATTCGGCACAAATCAAGAGACTATATCGAACCATGCGACTGGTTCAGGAACAGCATAAGATGTCTCTAGAACAGGGCAAAAGACTCATGAACGACTTGCTAGCGGAGGAAGGTGTGGACGAGTTGTTCATTGAGTCCATGAACCTTCATGCCGACGCTGTAGGACTGGACGAGGCCATTCATGAGGCAATGGCCTACATCCACAGGTTTGAAAAAAGAGTTCCCGTTCGTCCCAGGAGGTCCGGGAAGCAAATTCACATCAATACATCAGCACTAGGCGGGGCAGCGCAAGCAGAAGAATATCAGGAAGCACCGTTGTCACCCCCATCCCCACCTCACACTACACAATTCACTCCACCGCAGGACACTAACACTACCACATCCACTACCACTACCGTTGTCATGGGCATCCCACTCTCCCCGGGAATCCAATTCGGGGGAGTCACCATGCCCACCTTCACCACCCTGTTCACCGATGTCACATCCACTCCACCAACGATTCCCATCTACACAGTCACTCAAACAGTTGACACGATGGAAACATCACCTGCCACAGCACCGCTCCCTCCCCCCATGCCACCTTCATCACCCATACCCCCTCCACCCACATCTCCACGTACATCCACATCATTCACCTCTCCCATTCCCGCCCCCATTCCCCCTGCATCTTCACCCTTCCCAGCATTATTTAATGTAAATAACATATTCTTAGCATTAAACCAATGTGTACACCAGCTCCAGCATGAGTACAAAGCTCTGGACAACCGGTATCAGAATCTGGAAACGCACCATCAAAACTTACAAAGACAATTTCTCACTCTACAAACAGAAAATGCAGAACTGAATCAACGCTACACGACGCTTGAGCAGGCTCACTAAACCTTATTGGCGGCACCCCAACCCTCGACAGAATCAGGTGCCAAACAACTAGAAGCTTTGCTCGAGGTATACCAAGCCGATAATCTCAAAGTCCGGCGTAACCTGGCACTTCTCAGAAAACACATGGCGGCCGCCCTTGAGGAAAACAAGAGATTGCAGCAGCAAAATGAAGCAAATCTAGAAGCTGCAATGGAAGGCTCTCCACACGAAATTGATCCAGAGCAGTTTAAAGCTGTGCCCTCAGAGACAATGAAGACCATCTTGGACAGCTATGCAGATCTATTAGAAGCTCATGATGACTTGGAAAGGGAACGGGATGCGCTGCGCAATCAACTCCAAGAGCAACAGACAGCACCCAAAGTCACAGAAACGACCACGACTTCAGAGGAAGTCAAGGCATTGAAAGAGCAGGTGGCCGAATTACAGGCAAGATTACTCACACATGAAAGGCAACCCTCTCCAGTTGTCGAACCAGAACCCGAGGATTTGGTACCCATCGAGGTAGATGAGACGTATGAGGAACCTTACGTTCCTATGCCAATGCCAGGTGGTGAACAAACCGCAGAAGGAATGGATACGCTAGAAATCGAAGTACTTGAGTGGCTCCAAACACTAGAGAAAACGGCATCAACTCATGAAGATCGAGTAGCAGTTCAAATCCAATCTATGGCAAAGATAGAGGACACTATTATTAAATCAGAATACTTCCGCAGCATGTCCCACCATAGATGGATCGGAACCAATGATGATCAATACGTGCCCTATTGTATACTCCTGGCGGACTACAATGCAGAAATCCAACATAGATGTGGCAAACCTCCAACGTTTGCTACACAATTTGGGCCAGATGATATCCCAGAGAGCGCCAAGAAAGGATCCATTCATCAACCCACTTGGAGGATCCGACTCCTCGAAACCTACCCGGAGATGGTTCGCACCTGGACGAATATGCCTCTTTTTATTAAATATAACCCCTGTTATGTTCCTGTACTCCGTAGACGCACATGGCCAGAGTTTACCATTGCAGTCAAGACTATCAAGGGATGCGCCAAATGGTTAAACTACGTCTATCTAGCACCCCCTCAAGGGCCTCCCACCGTCAATTACATGATCTCCACTATACGGCACTGGAGCATCCGATTAAGGAATACCCCTGATGTAATGGCCCAGATGTGCATGAAAATTTTTGAGTTAATGCTTATTACATTCAGGACATTCAAGAATATCAAGGACCCACACTTCTCAGGCGTCGGATTCCTTACAGGAAACCAAGATTTAGTTTATGACATGAGCACCACTCCTTCCATAGAGGTGATATACGCTTGGCACGCCAGAATAAAATACCTCCCAGCCTGCTTTAAACAAACATTCGAAGAGATGTTCATAACAGGGTTCTGGGAATACCACTCAGAAATATTTGTACCCAGACCCTCACATCTCCTCCATTTATTTGCTGTGGAGCGAACCATTCACTCAGAGCAGTTACGGGTGCCACATCCAGATGTCCCAGGGCCAGTCAATTGGGATGCATTGCTGACAGATCTAGCAAGGGGACTCAGGTTAGAAGAACACCACCTCGCCGCCGATGTGGTACAATACTACGTCCAAAAAGCAGCTAGACAAGGGTCTGTCAGGGGCGACAGACGCAAGAGTGGGGGGGGTGTTGGCAGTAGCCTTGGTACATCAGGACCTACAAGACGTGAAAGTCAAAGAAGGGAGTCAGAGCGAAGGGACAGCACAAGCAAACAGGGCAGTCAAAGAAGATCTGGCAAGTAGGCCAATATTTTTTCAAGACATTAATGCAAATCAGAGAGATGGACATGCAGGGAAGAAGAGCAAGTAGGGAGCTTGAAGAAATGTATGGCAGATCACTAGAAGAAATCCCTACAACAACAGTGATTTTTATCACTAATAATCATTGTAAATCTCATTTCACATTTTTGTAGCTCCATTTTGTGCAAGCCAAGGAGTCCTTGAGCTTGAGGAGCCTTAGAAGTAGTTGCGTACCAATTTTCATAATTTTTAGATCTCGTTTGAGCCCCCAAATAAGCCCTGGAACCTAATTTTTAACTAGGCCGGACACTAGGTCTGGACAGGGCCAAAAGCTAGTCAAAGACTATAAAAGGAGCTAGAGAGCTCATTTTTGAGGTTAGATTGTAATTGAAACGAACTTGTAAGAGCTTGTGAAAGTAATCTAAAGCACTCCATTGATTCTCTCTCTTTGTCTTGCCGTGTGTGCGCGTTTGTGTGTATGTGTGTGCATGCTTGTGTGCTTCTCACTCACGCACTTGTGCCGCCACTTGCTCGAGGTCTTCATACCATCCTCACGTCTTCCCGGATTGACATTAAAGGAGGTGCTACTCATCATTGAGCTACAATGTCAGACAATTTAAATGCCAGATTAGTGGCATACGAACTCAGCTTCTTTGCAGATCATAGACAGCCACCCAACGACGGTGTGAAGGCAGAACAATGGAAGCAACTCATGATACGTGGAGCCAATCAACTGAATGATACAGAGCAAAGAGTTTATCAAACATATGCCCGTCGCTTATCAAAGCCTGTCGGGGACGACAGAGTCCAGGAGGGGGGCAGTGTTGAGGGAGAATCGAGTAAGAAGAAGAAAAGAAGAAGACAACGAAAGAAGCAGCTTCACTAAAAAGCAATATCTGAAGATATATCTCTGCAAGAAGCCCCGCAGGGGTGCAACACCCATCTCTGCACAGAGCCCCGCAGGGGCACACACACCAAGGAAAGGACGTAACCCACATGGGTGCTTCAACCTCTTGATCTCTGGAAGGTCCAGATCGAAGACTGAAGCACCACATCTTTAGACCTTCCATTGGTGGCGTGCGTGGCAACCCAGAATTAAGGAACCTATAGGTGAATTAGACTGTGGAATATCAGGTAGTCAGTCTAACTCCGAGGGTTGCGGGCAAGCAAGGCGAATGCATCAGGCCCAGAGAATGTAAAACAAGAATTAAGAAGAGGCCGTCAAAACTGAACACCTGTTTTATAAACAGGTAACAATGAGCAAAGGTTGCGTGCAGAGAAAAGAAGTGAATAACACAGCAAGGTCCGATGTGTGCAACCAGGACAAATCAGAGCGCCTCTAAAACGTAATGCAAGATCAAGAATCAGACAATACTGACCACTGGGTGCGGGCGGACAACAAACTGATGACAAGAAGCAAAGCCTGTCAAGGGACGACAGAGACGAAGAGGGGGAGAGTGTTGCAGAGCTAAAGAGCGCACAAAGCAGAGAAAAAGACGGGCCCCAAAATTTTTCCGATTTGGACTTCATATTCTTGTATCATAATCATTCTTGTAATATATTTTCCGTTGTAAAGGCACTAGAGGAGTCCTCTAGATGCATCCCCACAGAAGATTAGAAGCTTACCCATGTAAAATAGTAGAAATTTAGTCTTTTAGTGAATAAAGTGCCGGTCTCTTGTGTGAAAGGACCATTTTTAGGGCACTAGTATATAAGTCAAATGTGACTCTTTGTAAAGAACTTTTTGCCATTGTGAGAAGAAAGAGCATAGAAATTCGAATTTGTGTCTTCTTCCCTCCTTATCTTCTTCTTCGTGAGCTTGTATGCATGTGTATTGCTTGGAAAGAGTGCTTGTGAGTGTTGTCTATCCATGAAAGTGTTTCTTTGCTGTAGGAAAGGTGTGTGCGAAGTGTAGGAAATGCTGAAGTGTAGGAAAATATTCCCGCGACTCAGTATTTCGCTCATAACTTGAAGTAGGAGCGTCAGAATTGAGTGAAACCACTGCCATTGAATGCGTCTTCTTGAGAGCTTCGAAACGCATATCCTATTCGCTATATTTGAAGTTCGGAGCTGGGAGAAAAGTCCAAAATACTGATGGTTGCTGCACCAAGTATCGTTTCGCCTTGACCAACAGTTGCAGCTTGTTTGGATAAGTCTTTGCCTCATTTACATTCTTTGAGTAGCTCATTTGCATTGATCATTACATGATTGCATGTCTTCATACACTCGGCTAGGTTTGTATACTCTTTGGATTGATAATTAAAGGTGTGTATCCCCACTATATGCACTTGTGAGGGGATTGAGGTATAGTCTCTTTCTCCGCAAGTCCCTAAGTTGATACTTAGGACAACACACTTTTTGGCGCCGTTGCCGAGGAGTGACGAATCAAACCGAGGCATTGGTGTGATGGTAAGTAGCTTCTTGCATTGAAGTAAGTGGAGGAGTGGAAATCTTCTCTTCTTTGGTAAGTCATTTTCAGCCGCACTTGCTACTTCTCATTCTTGGAGTGTGTGTAGTGAGTTGTTAGTTTAGGTTTAGGAGTAGTAGGAGGAGAGTAGGAAGAGTGAGGGAGTAGATTAGAGTAGTTTCACCCTTTGCCTTGTTGTTTCATTTTCAGTAGATAGGAAAAAAAATCAAGTATAAAAGCCAAAAAAATCATTTTGAAGATCACTTGTTTGAGCAAGTATCGTGAGAGTGAGCGTCGAGTATCGTGAGCTGCAGAGTATCGTGGCTGAGCTTGTGGAGTGTCTTTGAGCTAGAAAAGGTGCTAGAGGAGTGTGGCAGAGCTTCAAAGGTGAGCCACTCCATTGCTAGATCCTTCTGATCATTCAAAAAATTCAATATCTGTGTAAAACGATCTGCGCCAGGTATCGTCTCAGATCTACAGGGGGTAAAAAGAGTGTTTTGTTTGATACAGAGAGTGAGGATAAGAGAGAAGAGCTAGGAGATCAAGGGGGCAAAATCAAAAATTCAAAAACAATTGTTAAAATTTGTCTAAGGGTCAAGTATCGTTTTACTCCCGCGGTCGAGTATCGCGATACTTCACAAGTATCGTTTTGCTCCTGTGGTTGAGTATCGCGATATTTCCCGTCGATCTTGTATCGTTTCATACCAATCGCGATACTTGGTCAGAGATCGTTTGCCAGCAATCGTCTATTGAGTATCGTGGATCGTGTATCGTTTCGTGCCGATCGTGATACTTGAGAAGTATCGTTTGGTCAAAGATCGCGATACCTGGCAAGTATCGTGTATCGTTTTGCCAGCGATCGTTTGCGAGAGATCAAGTATCGTTGAGCTGAAGTATCGTGTATCGCTTCTCAGAGATCGCGATACTTGCTGCCGATCATGTATCGTTTGTCTGAAGTATCGTTTGGTTCAAATATCGTGTATCGCCTGATCTTCAGAGATCGCGATATTTGCGAGATATCGTGTATCGTCGATCGTTTCAGTTGAGAGATCGTGTATCGTGGATCACAAGTATCGTATATCGTTTCTCAGCCAAGTATCGTTTGGCCCAGAGATCGCTTAGATCAAAGATCACGATACTTACCACATATCGAGTATCGTCTATTCCAAGTATCGTGTATCGCCTGAGACCAAATATCGTGTATCGTTTGCCTTCAAGTATCGGTATCGTTTAGCCGGTATCGTGATATTTGTCAGAGATCGTGTATCGTTTGCCTTCAAGTATCGGTATCATTTCTTACAAGTATCGGTATTGTCTAGCCGGTATCGTGATATTTGTCAGAGATCGTGTATCGTCTGAACATAGATCGTGTATCGTGGATTTCTGGAAGCAAGTATCGTGATTGTAGAAAATTCTCCTTTAGTTATTTCTTTCCAACCCAAGTCTTCTAGACAATTTTGACCTATAGAGAATAGTGCCAAAGGTCCAAGGGTATCAAAGACTGATCAGAGCTCTTAAGTGGATGAACCTGAGATCCGGAAGAACCCTAGGAAGCCGAAGAAGCGTAATTTCTTCTGTAGGTAGTGTAGCAGAGCCAAGTAACCGTTCACATTACTCGGAGACCTCCAGTGAGTCAGAAGGAGAAATTCCCATGGCTTCAGAGGATATGCAAAACACAGTACCCATGATTGGCGTGATGTCAACCATCGAGGGAGAATACAGAACCTCCTTGGAGTATGTGAACACCAACCACAATGAGATCCCTATCTATTTGGATGGTCTAAACAGATCAGTGGCCAGACTGAAGAAGGCTTCAGAGGCTTACATAGTGCCTAGACCAGCAGTCAAATACGTAGGAGGTTTTTACATGGACAAACAAGATATTCAATACGTGGTCACAGAACACCCGGAAAACATTAATGAGCGTGGTGAAGAAAATAATGCTTCAAGCTTAAATGGAGGTGGAATCGAAGAGCAAGTAACTACTCCTAGAGGGAGATCTATGATTACTAAAATTTGGAGAGGAGACCTGATTCCACAGGATGACACTCTAATAGATGTGTATCTGATCAATGGGATGGAGCATCTGCTTAGGGCCCATTCCTCTATATGGGAAGCTGCTCCTAATCCAGTTACCATCTATGAGTTACAAGATCCTGAGTTCCCCACCATCATCACATATTTGGATAAAAATCAGAGAAGATATTGGCCATTGACAGAATTAGAGAGAGCTGAGTTGAAATATCAGAATATCCTAGTGTTTCCCCCTAGGGACCAAGCCACTACTTCACGAAACCCACTGGGAACATCGCAGAATGATTCATATCAACAGTCGGGACAAACACAACAAACACAACAAACCCAGATCCGAGTCAGACCACATGTGCAATTTGCAATGCCTGCAATTAACCCTAATTACCGGCCTCAACCAGCTATTGACCCAAGACATGGAGTTCATGCTCCAGTCAGACCGCCGGTAGTCAGAGGACCAGGCGTACCAATAGGAAGACCAATTTTCCCAGTGATGCCTAGGCAACCTGAAGCAGGAAGACGACTAAGGCCGATCCAAGTTGCCAAGTGCATGAGAAATCACTATGATGGCTCTAGTGAACCTTACAACCACATAGCAGAATTTAAACAAGTAGTTAGAGCCGAGTAGGTAGAAGACTTTTTGATTCAGTATGAGTCTTTTGGCCTTACCTTGTCAGACACAGCTCTGGCTTGGTTTCAGCCATTGGACCCTAATACCTTTCAGAACATGGAGCAGGTATATCAAGAAATGATTGAAGAATTTACCAAACCAGGAATTAAAAACAATTCTTCGTCATTAATCCACAGCTTCAAACAAGTCCCTACCGAGTCAGTGAGATTGGCTGCAAGAAGATTCAAGCAATACGTAGACAGATGCCCGGTAGAAGAGAGACCGACGCAGAATAAAATGGTATCATTATTCTTGGAAGGATTGTTGAACGGAACTTTGAGGTCATTAGTGTATGTAAAGAGGGTTCAAACTTTGCAAGAGTGTATGAAGGAATGTATAGACCTAGAAGACAACCTTGCAGAAGACTTGAAAATACCTCAAGGTAGTTTGAAAAGTGAAGAGTCAGCCAGTAGCACAACAAACTCTAAAAACAATGTGGAGGAAATAGCAGATTTAGTAGCAAAAAAACTGAACGTTCAAGGACAGAGGAATCATCCCACTAATCCTATGAGACTGCCTATGCTTAGAAGATGTATGCAGTGCGGAGGTGATCATCCTTCTCATTTGTGTACTAGGGGAGTGGTCCCACCACTTGCCTATGCTCATCATAGACCCTCTGTCCCCGGACCTCTACAATATTGCAGTATAGAGCAGAGGTATACAAACCATAGCATGGAGAATTGCCCTTACAATAGGCAAACCAGACCCACCCAGCAATACGTGAGACCATATGGATACCCGCAGAATCAGCAGGGAGGTGAAGCTTTTAGGTATCCTTCTTATCAGCCGCAGGCACCAGCACCGCGACCCTACGCATATCAGGGATACACGCAACCACAACCAGTGCTAGGACAACAACCGCCCCACCCTCAGAATGTTGTCCCAGTCAAGATTGCACAACCAGAAGAAAATCTAGAGAGGGCTATAGTGCCCGCCACACCTTTGACTAGTAGTGAACCATATGACTCATTTTATGACCCTAGTCAAGGAACATACCGTAGTTATGAAAGCTCGATAATGGAATATGGGCAACTGTATGAACCATATGCTTATGGCATGGAAATACCAGATGGTTCATACAATTATGAGCAGGATTATGTGTCCTTAATGTACACAGCTCCTAGAGCAACCATGCCACCTCGACCAATGAATAGACCGCCTGTACCCAGAGGACCATGCTACAGATGTGGAGGTGACCACTATATTAGAGAATGTACATTACCAAACCCACCACCACCACAACGAATTTGGGAAGGCTACTGTAGCGATTGTGGTAAGGAACATCTTTTCAGAGATTGTCCTAAGAACCCCAACAAAGTCACATCTAACGTGCAGATTAATGTGATAGAAGTGATTGAATCATCAGGGAGCGATAAAGAGTACACAGTACCTTTGAAAGCAATAACGAGAGCTAAAGCCAGGGAGACCCCTGATAAAACAGATGAGAACAATCAAAGTGACAAAGAGAGGGATGCACCCATCCCTCACAGAGTAGAAGACTCCGAAGAACTAGAGAAAAGTATTGCCAGTAAAAGGTCACAAAAATGGAAGCACCGAAGAGAGAGACTAAAAGAAAAGAAGCTGTTACAGAGGAAGGAAAAAGAGGGAAACGAACAACAACCGAAAGAAGAACCGAAGAAGGAAGAAGGAAACAAAAATGAGAAGCGTCAGAAAGAGGAGGTAGGATCAGTCTTAGCAGATCCTATGCCTGAAGAATTAGCCATGTGGATTCAGGCATATAAGGCACGAATAAAAGCAGGACCTACCATAGAGCAACATGAGAGAGAATATCCGAGAGGCGACTTAGAGAAAGAAAGGTTAGAAATCTGCAAGAAATTGATAGAAGTTGCACAACAAACCTTAGAAAAACCCGCATCACCTTTACCAAATACCCGAATTTCCGAAGGAGAATTCCAAGAGTGCGTAAACACTCATGAAAAGCCTGAAGTATATAGACCACAAAATGAAGAACATGTTGTTGAGAGAAAGGAAGGATCCATAGTCCCCGAAGTAGAAGGAGACTGGACTAAGGATTTATGGGCACGAGTTCAAGAGGACAAATGGAAAAAGGTAGAAGGAATGGAACCGCCCTTTGAAGAATTAGAAGCAGAAAATGAAATAGAGGGTTCAATACCTGAACTAAATTCCGAAGAAATTTTTCCAGTGGATGCAAGTGACAAAGAAGAGGAAGATGTAAAGGAACTGCCCAACTACACAGGGGAGTACGAGCACAATTCAGAATTGTATCGCATTCCATCAATAAGGAAACGAGAGACGAACCCATCAGTTCAAACATCAGAGATCATGCAACGCCTTAGAGAGGTAAAAATCCCATGTACCCTGACATTCGAAGAACTGTTAAAGGTAAAACCACATTTAAAAGAGAAATTAATCAATCAATGGGAAGTTAAGGAAGAAAAGAAAGGGATAGCTGACGAAGTAAAAACAGTGAGAATTCCAGTGGATAAGGTAGGAGACTTTAGTGAAGGAGATGAAGGAAATACCTGTCTTCCAATCACCTATAGGGGTTACACTACCAAAGCCATACTAGATTCAGGAGCTGGAGTTGGCATTGCTACCAAAGAAATTTGGGAGAAATGGGGACAACCAGCATTAAGACCAACACGCATGAAAATACAAATGGCAGATGGACATACGGAAAGACCCTTAGGATTGTTGGAACAAGTAGTCTTCACTACGTGTGGAGTGGAATTTGAACACACTTTAGCAATATGTCACTTTGAAAGGCCAAGCAATTATGAAATGATCTTCGGAAGGCCTTTCATGAGACAGCTAAAGGTCGTACAAGATTGGGGAAAAGATGCAGTTTACCTACAACACGCAGGAACCACCACTAGGATAAACCTACATACATACACGTATCAAGATGTGCCACCTCTACAATGGAACCAAATCCATAAAGAGGAAGACGATCAATCTGTTCATAGTGCAGGTTCTAGTGATCAATCCTGGATGAACGAGGACACTCATCTGTGGATATGTCAAGCTGCAAAGAAGGAAGAAGAGAGAAGAAAAAGTTGGCAGCAGAAACAAGGAATAGTGAGGTCTGTACAAGATCCAGCCTATATGCCACAAGTATTTCCGGATGAAGAATTCGAACCTCACGGTTGGATGGAAATCTTAGCTACCCTCGATGTCTGTGTAAACGAAGAAGTAGTGACCATGAACGAATGTATCGATGAAGAGGGTTATGATGTTAGTTTGTATATGGTAGTCCTTCAGGAGGCGGAAGAAGGAGAAGTGATCGAGAAAGACTGGAAGGAGGACTACGAGAGCATTGAAATGGAACCTGAACCCATGGATCTAGGGAGTAGTACTACCAACATAAATATCACCACCAATGAGAAACACCAAGAACTTACACAGAAAGGGGAATTAGAAGTCGAAAGAGAATCAGAAGACGAAGAAAACAAACCCCAAGACCAATTTGAGGTACCAGCTCATTTTAAAAAATATGAAGTAGAGGAGAGGAAAATTGCTATTCAAATGCCTAAAAGGGAAGCACAACCTGGAATAGCATATGATAATAAGGAACAAACCAAGAAAATAGTTGTAACTATGGAAGGAGGAGAGGAATGATGTACCTTCATAGGACAGGATGTCTCATTAGAAGAAGAACAGGAGTTAATTCGTCTCATAAGAGAATACCGGGATGTCTTTGCTTGGACCTATAAGGACTTAAAGGGAGTAGATCCATCTATATGTGCACATAGAATCCCCATGACATCCGAAGCCAAACCTTCAAAACAGAGACCATATACTTATAATGATGTGTATTCAGCCAAGATAAAAGAAGAAATAGATAAGTTATTAGACGCTGGATTCATCTACGAAATTGAGCACACGGAATGGGTGTCACCCTTGGTGGTTGTACCAAAAAAGAATGGAAAGTTAAGAGTGTGCATCAATTTGAAGAAAGTAAACGCCGCAACCATAAGGGATAGCTATCCCTTACCAATCACTGATCATCTATTGGAAAGGGTAGCAGGGAAGGAAGTTTATAGTTTTCTGGATGGCTTTTCAGGATATAATCAGGTAGCCATTGCTCCTGAGGACCAACATAAAACAGCGTTCGCAACTGAATGGGGAGTATACGCCTTTAGAGTCATGCCTTTTGGTTTAACGAATGCCCCAGCTACATTCCAAAGATTGATGTGTCATGTGTTCAAAGAATTTCTGAGAAAAAGTATGGAGGTATACGTGGACGATCTTTGTACATATTCAGCTATACGATCAGAGCACATCCCTGAACTAGAAAAGATTTTTGCTAAATGTCGACAATATCGAGTATGCCTCAATCCTGAAAAATGTGTCTTCATGGTTCGACAAGGAAAAATCTTAGGACATATTGTCTCTAAGAATGGAATTTCAACAGATGAAGACAAAATTAAAGTAATTTTGGATTTACCAAGACCTAAAATTGCTAAAGAAGTTCAAGCATTTATGGGACATTGTGGTTACTATCGAAGATTCATACATATGTATGCCATAATTGCTAGACCTCTTTATGCATTATTGACTCTGTTTAATTGGACCGAAGAATGCGAAAAAGCTTTTAATGAGTTAAAGAATCGATTGAGTTCAGCACCCATCCTTCGAGTCCCCAACTGGAATAAACCGTTTCACATTCATGTGGATGCTTCCAAGTTTGCCATTGGTTGCATCTTAGCTCAACCAGCTGACACCGGAAAATTAGACCACCCGATAGCCTATGCCAGTAGACAGTTAAATCAAGCGGAACGCAATTATACTACTACGGAGAGAGAAGGCCTAGGGATGGTATACTCAGTCAAGAAATTCAGACATTACTTACTGGCAAACAAATTCAAATTCTTCATTGATCATCAAGCCCTATTGTACTTAGTCAACAAGCCTTGTAATACAGGACGACTAGTACGATGGTTTTTATTGCTAATGGAATTTGATTTTGAGGTAATAGTCAAGAAAGGAAACACCCACATAAGAGCAGACCACTTATCTCGGATGACCCATGGAGAACCACCCATAGGAGTACCAGATGATCTGCCAGATACCTATCTTTTTAACCTACAAGTATGTCCTCAATGGGCAGAAAAATTGATCCCTATACTTACACATGGACCTAAAGATGGGATCACACCAAACCAAACGCAAGACCTTTGGAAGACTAAAAACCTTCACATCCTTGCGGGAAGTTTGTACCACCAGGATTCAAGCGGATTACTGATGAGATGCGTGGAAGAAGAGGAACAAGAAATGTGGCTTCAGAAAGCACACATAAACCAATGGAACACTCATTTGAACGCAAATGGAACGTGGCAAACACTCAAGAGATTTGGCATATATTGGCCAACCATGCAACGAGATGCACATAACTATGTGTCAACCTGTCAAACCTGTCAAGAACAAATCCCAGACGAGAACTCTACATTATGCTATTCTACAATAGCACCAAGGTGGAGCATGCCTCTAGTAAAGTTCTTGAAAACTCAAGAATACCCTGACGGAGCTACTTTAGCAAGGAAGCGTGCTCTCGAAGAACAGAGTAAAGATTATGCCATCATAGGAAAACAACTCTTTAAACGCGGAAAGGATAACCAATTACGAATGTGCATTCACGAAAATGAATATCTTTCTGTCTTAGAGATGGCCCATACAGGAGCCGCAGGAGGACACTTCTCTGCAGACAAAACAACAAAAATGATCCTCTTCGCTGGAATGTGGTGGCCAACTCTACATCAAGACGCCATAACATATGTGCAACGGTGTGATACTTGTCAACGAACGAAATATCCTATTAGAAGAGATGAGATGCCACTTAGACCCATGATGAGTGCTAGAGCTTTCACGAAGTGGGGAATAGACTTTATAGGACCTATTAGCCCACCAGCAAAAGGTTCACATGCCGAATACATAATTGTAGCCACAGATTACCTGACCAAATGGGTTGAAGCAAAAGCAACAACGAAAAATGACGCAAGAACTACAGCCAAGTTTCTCTTTGAGAACGTCTTCACTAGATTTGGACTCCCTATAGAGATTGTGAGTGATAGAGGTACGCACTTTGTTAATGAAGTGATAGAAGACTTATTGAATGAATTCTTGGTAATTCATAAGAAATCTGCCCCTTATCACCCACAAGCAAATGGACAAGCAGAAAGTTCGAATAAAATCTTGTGTACTGTTCTCACCAAAATCGTTAACAACGGTAGATCAGATTGGGATAAGCAGTTACACCATGCTTTATGGGCATTTCGAGTAGCCTATAAAACCGCAATAGGCACCACTCCTTTTAACTTAGTGTACGGACAAAATGCTATTTTGCCAATTGATTTCTTGATTCCCACTCTTAGAGTAGCAACTACTTATGAGTGGACAGGACATGAATTATCAGCCCAATTGGACCAAATAGAAAGGCTTCATGAAACTAGGTTACAAGCAGTAGCAGGTATTTATGCTGCGAAAAGACGACAAAAGGCCTATTTTGATGCGCATATCAAGGACAAAAAATTGAAGGAAGGAGATTTAGTTTTGGTATACACTTTGAAACAACATGCTAAGAAATTGCAAAAGAGAGGATATGGTCCATTAATCATTAATCGTATATCTACAAGTGGAGCCATCAGCTTAGCAACCTTAGATGGAGACGTGTTACCAAACTACATCAGTGGGTGTAGAGTAAAAAAATACCTAGAACCATTAACAGAAGAAACTATGTCACGACTAATCAAAGGTAAGAATAGACGATTAGAAGAGGAAAGAATACGGGAAGAAGCGAGACAAGAAGCATTGGAAAGGATAAAGAAACGAAAAGAGTGGATGAGAGAGCGAGATGAAAGATATCGTCTAGGCGAAGAACTCATCCCGATGGCTAATTTTAGAGCCACTCAAAACCTAGGATCGCAAAGAACACAACCATATCTAAATTTGGGAGCCGAAAAAATGGAATATCACTTGGTAAATGCTCTTATTGACACAGGAGCAGCCGTAAGCTGCATTAAGCTTTCTTTGACCCAAAAACTCAAAGAGACAATACGCCCATTGATGGCCCAGTTGATAGGAATAGGAGGAACAATCACTCAATGCATAGGTGAGATCACCTTACCGTTGCATCTTGGCAACAACACCATGGAACAAAAGTTGTTAGTGTGCCATGACCAAGATTTACTTGAAGAGGTAGTGTTAGGTCAAGACTGGATCTACGAATACGAGGTGACCATTCAATTGGCGTTAGGATATATTTCAGCCAGGATAGGACATCGTGAAGTATTCAGCCTGCTAGATGAACGACCATTAAAATCTATGAGCATGGAGCAAACAGCTCATTCTAATGAACAAAGTCCTGAATGTATGATCACTAGCACTATAGAGACACCTTCATCGAGTACTATATGTGCGGACACATTGAATTCTGCTTGCACACCTTGTTCTAGTCTATCAAGTCTTGAGAGTATCAGTCAAACTGAAATCAACCTCATCGAAACACCATGCATTAGAGAGACTAAGCCTCGGAGTGATTCAAAATCTGTAACCATTAAAATATACCCTATTCCATACTCTAATCAAGCGTGGATAAAGAGAGATCAAGGGGAGGAGTATCTTCGACGACAGAAGCACAACCGACATCAAACCGAACAATCAAAGGAGAAATCAAGTCAATCTGAACAACGAAGTCATCGACACGTTGCTACAATTTGGATTCCAAAGAAAGTCGTTGCTGCTCAACGAGATCGATCGCAAATATGGGTTCCGAAGTCTTGCATTCCAAGGAAAATAAACCGAAAGGATGATCCCCGAAACAAGAAGAACCAATGCATTCCACAGGCAAAACAACCACAAATAAAGAGTTACTGGAGAAAAAAGGAGTCTGCAAGGGCAACCCGACCTTCCCCGAAATTCACGAAGCAGACCAAGCAGACCTTCAACAAGAAGAAAAGAGCAACCTTCAGTGGAAGTGGGCAACATACAACGAAGCCCAGCACAATGAAGCAAATCTGGATTCCGAAAGACAGATTGGACGGCATGCATATGCCAACTACTTCCAATTGCACACATATGGAGTTGTCGAGATCCCAAGTATGCATGATAGGGCCCCATTACAAGGCCAAGCATTCGGCACATCCTTCTTCTATTTCAGGATAGTCAAGCACATTTTCCTAATGGGGAAATAGGAGATCACTTGTACATATATTAAGAAAATACTCCAAAAAAATTTTTAATAACCGCTTCGGCTACGAACTAACTTTTCTGTTTTTCTTTTCAGCAGAAAATATAAAAATACATAAAAATGTGAAAAATCCAGGTATTACCTTTCTCACACACACGGGAAAGGGACGACACCATTCACTCGGAGCAACATCGAACTTATAACCAACATATAGAGGAGGATTTCTGAGAACATATGGATACTAATTCATACTCTATATTGAGTGCAGATGGCTTCCACCGATTCCGAATCTACACAGCAAGAAGAGGTGCAACCGTTCTTCCATTAGAATCAGTAACGAAAGCAAGAGGTCACTGGTTCAGAGATGATCAACCAGTGGCAGAGCTAATCTTCATGGCTACAATCAAAATTATGGACACAGATCATTACTTTCCAATCATGTCTCAGGATTTCAAAACGATCATACAAGGACTACCTCATATTGAGGATGTATGGACACAAGCGGGAATAGAGGCATTTCTTAAACTGCCTATATATGTACCAGACTTTCAGAGGTGTGCACAGGTGATGAATACCATGCAGCCTGCCGCAACAAAAATATCAGTTCCAGAAGCGCGAGTATTGGATAAAGTAGGGACATGGAAGACCATCCAATTCACACATGAGTTGATTAACAGAGCTTTTGGATGGAATCAAGCAGGCATTACTAGTGTCAAGGAGGAATGCCATGATCCCAAGAAAAGATCATTCCTGGAAATTAACAGAATTGACATAGAGGATGCTGTACGATTGGTACATCAACATTTTTGTTTTCCCAGCATGCACAGGTATACAGCCCCTCAAAAGATAGTAGTCCAATTGCTATCACATGCCATGAGGCAAATTGGAAACAAAATCAATCTAACAGGGTATGTCCAAGAAAGATTGTTTGAAGCACAAAAGATGTGGGGGCAAAAGAAGTTTTTGAATGGCAGTTCAGCTCTTACATTGTTGATTTATGAAGCTTTAGAAATGAAGAACTGTTTGAGAGAGATGCCAACTTCGGAAGGACTAGCAAGATACGTAAAATCAGCTACGATCCCTAAGAAGAAGAAAGCAGTAGCTGTGGTGGAAGAAGCTGGAACCAGCACACAGAAACCCATGAGGGGTACGAAGCGCCTACGAGAAGAGGAAGCCCAAGCTACACCACAATCAAAGAGAACGCATCTCTTACCAAAGATCACGACGGCCCAAGTGCCTATTACCAAGAAAGATCTGTCCACTGCTCTCGAGGAAACACATCAGTATATGCAAGGGCAGGTCAATTTAAACGTTCAAGGACATCATTATAGACAAGCTAGTCAAGAGAAGACACAACGGAATCCAGAGCAAACACTGAAACAAGCTGGACGATACAAAGAACTAGGGATCGATGATTCCAGCACAAATACGGATTCCAGTCCCGAAAAAGATACATTAGATACTGATATACGGACAGAAACACACGAAGATGAATGGAACGAGATCGACCAAGTGGAAGTCACGCCACAAAATCAGGAAGAAGAGGAAAAAAGAGTCGAAGAATCTATGGAACCGGAGCACGTCATTCAATTGAATGACACTACAAAAATAAGCATCAAGGAAGATACAAACACTGGTATTACACATGTAAAACAACCTATTAAAGAGGAAGAACAAACTCCAGTGAGTAAGGAAACGGAAGGGTGACACCAAGAACAAATTATGATCGAGGTGCCTGATGATACACCTCAAGAAGATAAAGCAAACATGGGGGCTGAGCCAAGGATCCAGCTTCAGATCAGGCAGCCCCATGACACTACATTACACATTGCACAAGGAAAAGACGTCAATACCGGAGAGGAGCCGGCAATACCAAAAACATGGCTTAACGTGGATGTTACTCAGTTGAAACCTGTTGTAAAGCAAATGATTCAAACAGCCATGGACACTCAACAACAGATGATGGATATAGATGCCGAGTATGATCAAGCAAGAAGAGAAAAGATTCAGTTTCAACTCATGAGTGAACAGCTATCGGCACAGTTGATTGCAGCACAAAAGGAATTAGCAAACAAAAGTACTGAAGTATTGGCAATCCAGACACAACATGCAACATCCATTGCTCAAAATCAACAGCTACATACACAACTAACGGAGTTGCAAAGATTACACGAAGCAAGCGAGGCTGAGAAAGAGAAAATGAAGATGCGAAGCATGATTTTAGAGCAACAACTCAAGCTATATATGGAAGAGAATGACAGCCTACGCAACAGAAATAAAGAATTAATGAAGTCTTTATTATATGATCAACCACTCATACAACAGGAATCCACAGAAACCAAAGATCAAGAATTTCGAGATCAGATCGTAAAATATGAAGAGCTGCTAAAGCAAGAACAAGCCCAGATAGAAGAATGGAAGAGCAGATATGCCAATGAAACCAGTGAACTGAAGCGTCAATTACAAAAGGTGAATGCCAAACTGGTCCAAAGCTACAGTGAAAACATGGATCATGTAGCTGACATAGGTAAAGAACTATTGGCAACTAAAGAAGAACTCGGAGAAGCCATGCAAAAGATAAAAGAAAAAGATGAATGCATAGAACAACTAAAGAATCAGAAGAAAGACAAAGCACCGATCGGGACATCAGTAGTGCCAGAAAAGGGAAATCCTACTGACGAGGTAGAGGTAAGTCCTCTATCTCAGCCGATCTATGATTCTCCAATACGTGAGCAGGTGGCGGATACACATGATGACCATCCTATGCCATATACTGCAGAAATAAGTCAGAAGGAACGGGCACTAGTGGTGTCCCGATTAACCGAAAATTTTGAAAATGAAGTGGTCAAAGTCATGAAAGAGGCCAAGATCAAAGGCAAAGACCTGGATAAAATCATGAGGCCCTTCAATACTCCATATGGACTCTTGAAAGAAAAGACCAGACGCTACATAATAAAGATTACGGGGAAGAGTCCAGATGAGCAGCTGAATTTCAAACATGATACATTCGCATACACTCAAGAAGAGTTTGAAGCTGCGCAACCAGTGTGGCGGAGAAATTTTTTGGAGAAACATCCCACACTACGAGTGCATTGGCAAGCAGCGCCATATGCATTCCAGGTAAACCCTTCATTTTGTCCATTACCACGCAGAAGGGATACCAGGGAATTTTTGGATCTACAAAGAAACGGTACTATCAATAAACAGTGGCTCAATTATCCTCTGCTTCCGAGCCCGCCACATAATTATTTGCCAACGGAAGATTACATGATAAAAACCATAGAATTTTGGCTACAAAATTACGCGACAATACCTGATTTAGCTGTAAAAATGACAAACAAAATACTTAGCATGATCCTCACAGTTTTGAAGGTATTCAAGCATGCGGCATACACATTTTTGAACTTCATAGGCATTAATCAGGGCACGGAGATCCTCATTTTTGACCTGTCAGTTATGCCTAGCCGCCCAACAATAATGGCTTATTATTCTAGAATTATGTTCTTGCCAAGTGTATATTGTTGATATATTTAGGTAGTGATGTGTGTGAACACTCTAGGACCGCCGGGGCACTTTTTTCCCTCTTTAGGAGGTTTTTTTCCCCTGGCTTGTATATACGCCTATTGCCCTAATGGGCTACTTATCTTTGTACATTCTCTAGTAATACATTCAGTCTTGTGTATTGTGCTCCAAGCTTCTTCTTCTTCCTTGTGCTGTTCGCGTGCTTCCGTAGACGTCTAACTCCAACAATTGGTATCAGAGTAGGTCGTTGCTTCTTCTAGGGCGCCGTCGACACTCCTCCGTTTGCAGTCTCAGATTCGTCCTTTTGTGCAGGCTATTTCGTCCTTTTGTGCCAAAGGTATATACTAGTTTCTGTTCGCTAGTTTAAGCGTCTCGAAGTCTGCTACAGGTCTAGCAGAACTCGTCTAGGCAGTTCTGTTCAACTTTTTGAGATACAGTCAATTTTCTGCATCAAGGTATTTTAGTCACCGGCCATGGCTGAAAGCAGTGATGTATTCCGTATGTTGGCTGTTGAGGATAAGTTGGATGGTACCAACTACCCATTATGGGCTTATATGATGCGACATGTACTGGTTGCAAAAGGATTGTGGAACATTGTGCAGGGTGTTGAAAGACGTCCTGTTACACCTGTAACGACAGGTACTGCAAATACAGGTGTTGGAGCTGATGAAGATGGTGTCGAAGATGATATTCCGCAGATTCCTGTTCGTGCTGCTGTTTCTGTTGCACCTACTGCAGAGCAGATTCGTTGGGATGGCAGAGATGCCCAAGCACATGCATTGATAGCTTTGTCTGTCAAACGTGCCATTATTCCTCACATTCGCTCTTGCAGAACAGCAAAGGATGCTTGGGATACACTTACCACTTTGTACCAGGCTAGGAATGAGGCTCGTGTTGCTTACCTCCGAAAACAGTTGGAGAGTGAGCACATGAATGAAGGTGATTCGATGGATAGTTTTCTTACAAAGATCAAAGACCTGAAGGAACAATTGATTTCTGCTGATGAGGTTATACCAGATAGCTCACTTGTGCAGACCGTTCTGAATGGCCTTCCTGATTCATATCAGAGTTCTGCCTCTACTCTTCGATTGATGATGAAAGGCAATCCGAATGCCTTGTCATTTGAGGAATTAGTCTCTGTTCTGTTGCAGGAAGATCAGTCCAGGCAGAACAGGTCCATTATGCATGTTGCAGATCAAGCTTTCCTGGCTAGTCAGAAGGGCAAAGGAAAATGGAGCTCTTCTACTAGTAAGCAGAAATCTGCAAATGCTGCACAATCGAAGAACCAGGATAAAGATGAGAAGAAATCAGAAAAGCAGAAATTGTTCTGCAAGTACTGTAAAGGAAATGATCATATTATAAAGAACTGTCCAAAACTGGCTGCTAAAGAGGCAAAGAAGAAAGAGGCTGGAATGGTTGTTGCAGAGGCCTCTACACCAAAAACAGAGTCTGCAAATCTTGTGCAGGAAGAAGAATGGGCGTTTACTACTGTTTGCAGTTTTGACCCATCTTCTCATGATCAGTGCATGTCTGCAGTAGACTCAGATGTTTGGTACTTTGACAGTGGGGCAACCAAACATATTACGTCGCAGCGCAGTTTCTTCTCTTCACTCGAGCCTGCCCCTACAGGGAATACTGTCACATGCGCCAATAACTCCTCTTATCCTGTTATGGGAGTTGGTAAGATCATTCTGACTACTGCTGATGGTAGTTCTTTCACTTTGTCAGATGCTTTATTTGTGCCAGGGATCAAAAAGAACCTGTTATCAGTTTCTGCATTAGCCAAGATTGGCTTGGTTGTGAAATTCGTTGATGACAGGTGTACAGTCCATGATCTCTCAAATGGCGATGTGATTATTGCTTCTGGCATTTTATGTCGTGGGCTGTATAAGCTCATAGACTATGAAAAATCTGTGAATGATTCGGCATGTGCAGTTCATGATTCTCAGGCTATGTCAGATGCAAAGCTTTGGCATGCACGCTTTGGTCATCTGAATTTTGCTAGTTTGTTACGCCTGCAGAAATCTGAAATGGTGTCCTCTTTGCCCAAACTTGAGGCACCTGGAAAACATGTTTGTGAAGGTTGTATTTTGGGCAAAATGCAGCGTTCTTCCTTTCCAAAAGATGGTTCAGTTCGGGCTATGCAGAAATTGCAGCTTGTACATAGTGATGTCTGTGGTCCTATGCAGACACCCTCTTTTGGAAATTACCTTTACTTCGTGACTTTCATTGATGATTTTTCCAGGCATGCATGGGTATATCCACTCAAAGCAAAGTCCGAAGTGTTCATGTGCTTCAAACAGTTTTTGGTTTTGGCTGAAAATCTGTCAGCATGTAAAATGGGCACCCTCCGTTCTGATCGAGGGGGGGAATATATGTCTTCAGATTTTAATGCATTTCTGGCTGAACGTGGGATAAAACACCAGTGTACAGTGCCGTATACACCTCAACAGAATGGAGTTGCTGAACGAAAGAACAGGTCACTCATGGAGATGGCGAGGTGCATGGTCAAAAGTCAGGCTTTACCACATAGTTTCTGGCTTGAGGCTGTCATGTGTGCAGCATATGTACTGAACAGGTGTCCCACGAAAGCGTTGCAGTCTATCACTCCATATGAGGCTTGGCATGACCGCAAGCCATCTGTTGCTCATCTGCGTGTTTTTGGTTGTTTAGCATATGCATTAGTGCCTGAACAACATCGCAGAAAATTGGATGATAAGGCAGTAAAATGTATTTTTGTTGGGTACAGTTCTGAAAGTAAAGGCTATCGTCTGTATCATCCACAGACTAAACGCATTCTGGTTAGCCGTGATGTTGTCTTTGTGGAAGATGCTATTCAGCCATTGCTTTCATGTACTAAGGAGACATCTGTTAGCTCCAAAGACATGTATGATACTTTGATGCCTCTTTTTACAGGTGGACAGGCTAGCGCTGGTCCTAATGAGGCAACTTCTCAGCCTTTGCAGGTTTCATATGATGATGCAGATCATTCCATTTCTGATGCAGATTTACATGATGCACTTGTTGATGAGAGAGCTAATATTGAACAGGCAAAAACTATGCCAAAATGGCTGGTGCAGACTTTGCGTGATAGCAAATTAGATGCACCTTTGTCATATCGTACTCGTTCAGGCTCTCATAGTACCTCCTTTGCATCAGATTGCTATGCTATGGCTGCATCTAGTCTCTGTGATGAGAATGAGCCTGTTTCTTTTGATGAAGCACAAAATTCAGAAAATTGGATGGCTGCTATGCAATCTGAATATGATGCTATTATGAAGAATGGTACATGGTCTTTATGTGACTTGCCTTCTGGCAAGAAGGCCATTGGCACTAAGTGGGTATACAAGCTGAAGCGTAAACCTGATGGTACAGTTGACAGGTATAAGGCTAGGCTTGTTGCAAAGGGTTATGCGCAGGAAAGAGGCATTGATTTTGATGAGACCTTTGCACCTACATGCCGTATGACTACTGTTCGGAGCATTTGTGCACTTGCAGCCCATCATGGTTGGAATGTACATCAGTTGGACATTAAAACAACATTTCTGAATGGTGACTTGCATGAAGAAGTGTATGTTTTTCAGCCCCGTGGCTTTGTGCAGAAAGGGCATGAAAACCAGGTGTGCAGGTTAAAGAAGGCGTTATATGGTTTAAAGCAAGCACCACGTGCTTGGTATGAGAAAATACATGCCTATCTGATTGCACATGGTTTTGAGAACAGTCCAACTGAAAGCACCTTATATGTTAAGCGTGCTAATGATGTGCTTTTGATCATTGTTGTCTATGTAGACGACATGCTGCTCACTGGTCCTCTTGAGAAGCATATTGCTGATTTCAAGGCTGATTTGCATGCCTCATTTGAGATGTCTGATTTGGGGCATTTGCATCACTATTTGGGCATTCAGTTTATGCAAGTTGATGGTGGAATGGCTTTGTGTCAAACGAAATATATTGACACATTATTGCAGCGTTTTGGCCTTGAAGACTGTAAGCCTATTGCCACTCCTATGGAGACAGGTTTACAATTGAGTGTTCATGATGCTGGAGATGCATTTGATGCTGTTCTCTATCAGCAGGCTGTTGGATGCTTGATTTACTTATGCATTACTCGGCCAGATATTCAGTTTGCTGTCTCACAGATGAGCAGGTTTATGCATTGCCCAGGAGTCACGCATTGGAAAGCGGTTAAGCGCATCTTTCGCTACTTGAGTGGTACTCGGCTACTTGGGTTGTTTTATCCCAAGGGGGGATCACTACCGCCAGATTTGCATGCTTTTTCTGACTCAGATTGGGCTGGTTGCTATGACACTCGTGTGTCCACCAGTGGTTTTTGCTTCATGCTTGGTAGCTCATGTATATCTTGGTTGAGCAAGAAGCAGCCTACTGTGGCCACTTCCAGTTGTGAGGCTGAGTATAGGGCAGCTTTCACAGCGACTGTTGAGTGTGTGTGGCTCAGACGCCTTATGGCTGATTTGGGTGTTGGCCAGTCTTCTGCCACCACCATCTTCACTGACAGTCAGAGCGCATTGGCAGTTGCGAGGAACCCTGTGTTCCATGCTCGCACTAAGCACATTGAGGTGCATTATCACTATGTCAGGGAGAGGTTCTCTGCTGGGGAGATCAGCTTGGCATATGTGCCCACGCAGGAGAACATTGCAGACCTTTTCACGAAGGCTCTGCCTAGGGAGAAATTTGAAGCTTTCCGCAAAGCTTTGGGCTTACTTCCTTTTGTGGAGTGATTTCCACATTGCTCGGCACTTCCTTATACATGAGTGCCAGCTCCTTGTTCACCGCATCACTCCCAGGGGGGATTTGTTGATATATTTAGGTAGTGATGTGTGTGAACACTCTAGGACCGCCGGGGCACTTTTTTCCCTCTTTAGGAGGTTTTTTTCCCCCGGCTTGTATGTACGCCTATTGCCCTAATGGGCTACTTATCTTTGTACATTCTCTAGTAATACATTCAGTCTTGTGTATTGTGCTCCAAGCTTCTTCTTCTTCCTTATGCTGTTCGCGTGCTTCCGCAGACGTCTAACTCCAACATATATATGCAAACCTTCGAAGAAGCTTTCTTTACATGATTTTTTGAGATAGATTCTGAGATTTTTTTGAAGATGTCAGCCAATTTAAATGCCAGATTAGTGGCATACGAACTCAGCTTCTTTGCAGATCATAGACAGCCACCCAACGATGGTGTGAAGGCAGAACAATGGAAGCAACTCATGATACGTGAAGCCAATCAACTGAATGATACAGAGCAAAGAGTTTATCAAACATATGCCCGTCGCTTATCAAAGCCTGTCGGGGACGACAGAGTCCAGGAGGGGGGCAGTGTTGAGGGAGAATCGAGTAAGAAGAAGAAAAGAAGAAGACAACGAAAGAAGCAGCTTCACTAAAAAGCAATATCTGAAGATATATCTCTGCAAGAAGCCCCGCAGGGGCGCAACACCCATCTCTGCACAGAGCCCCGCAGGGGCACACACACCAAGGAAAGGACGTAACCCACATGGGTGCTTCAACCTCTTGATCTCTGGAAGGTCCAGATCGAAGACTGAAGCACCACATCTTCAGACCTTCCATTGGTGGCGTGCGTGGCAACCCAGAATTAAGGAACCTATAGGTGAATTAGACTGTGGAATATCAGGTAGTCAGTCTAACTCCAAGGGTTGCGGGCAAGCAAGGCGAATGCATCAGGCCCAGAGAATGTAAAACAAGAATTAAGAAGAGGCCGTCAAAACTGAACACCTGTTTTATAAACAGGTAACAATGAGCAAAGGTTGCGTGCAGAGAAAAGAAGTGAATAACACAGCAAGGTCCGATGTGTGCAACCAGGACAAATCAGAGCGCCTCTAAAACGTAATGCAAGATCAAGAATCAGACAATACTGACCACTGGGTGCGGGCGGACAACAAACTGATGACAAGAAGCAAAGCCTGTCAAGGGACGACAGAGACGAAGAGGGGGAGAGTGTTGCAGAGCTAAAGAGCGCACAAAGCAGAGAAAAAGACGGGCCCCAAAATTTTTCCGATTTGGACTTCATATTCTTGTATCATAATCATTCTTGTAATATATTTTCCGTTGTAAAGGGACTAGAGGAGTCCTCTAGATGCATCCCCACAGAAGATTAGAAGCTTACCCATGTAAAATAGTAGAAATTTAGTCTTTTAGTGAATAAAGTGCCGGTCTCTTGTGTGAAAGGACCATTTTTAGGGCACTAGTATATAAGTCAAATGTGACTCTTTGTAAAGAACTTTTTGCCATTGTGAGAAGAGAGAGCACAGAAATTCGAATTTGTGTGTTCTTCCTTCCTTATCTTCTTCTTCGTGAGCTTGTATGCATGTGTATTGCTTGGAAAGAGTGCTTGTGAGTGTTGTCTATCCATGAAAGTGTTTCTTTGCTGTAGGAAAGGTGTGTGCAAAGTGTAGGAAGTGCTGAAGTGTAGGAAAGTATTCCCGCGACTCAGTATTTCGCTCATAACTTGAAGTAGGAGCGTCAGAATTGAGTGAAACCACTGCCATTGGATGCGTCTTCTCGAGAGCTTCGAAACGCATATGCTATTCGCTATATTTGGAGTTCGGATCTGGGAGAAAAGTCCAAAATACTGACGGTTGCTGCACCAAGTATCGTTTCGCCTTGACCAACAGTTGCAGCTTGTTTGGATAAGTCTTTGCCTCATTTACATTCTTTGAGTAGCTCATTTGCATTGATCATTACATGATTGCATGTCCTCATACACTCGGCTAGGTTTGTATACTCTTTGGATTGATAATTAAAGGTGTGTATCCCCACTATATGCACTTGTGAGGGGATTGAGGTATAGTCTCTTTCTCCGCAAGTCCCTAAGTTGATACTTAGGACAACACACACACATACACACATACACATACGCACACACATACACACATACACACACATATATGCATACACACACATAGAGAGACATACACACACATACACATACATGCATACATATGCATACATAATGCATATGCATATGCATACATACATACTTACATGCATACACACACATGCATACATATGCATACATAATGCACATGCATATGCATACATAATGCACATGCATATGCATACATAATGCACATGCATATGCATACATAATGCACATGCATATGCATACATAATGCACATGCATATGCATACATAATGCACATGCATATGCATACATAATGCACATGCATATGCATACATAATGCACATGCATATGCATACATAATGCACATGCATATGCATACATAATGCACATGCATATGCATACATAATGCACATGCATATGCATACATAATGCACATGCATATGCATACATACATGCTTACATGCATACACACACATACACACATACACACATACACACATACACACATACACACATACACACATACACACATACACACATACACACATACACACATACACACATACACACATACACACATACACACATACACATATACACACATACACACATACACACATACACACATATACACATACACACATACACACATACACACATACACACATACACACATACACACATACACACATACACACATACACACATACACACATACACACATACACACATACACACATACACATACACACATACACACATAGACACACACACATACATAGACACACACACACATACACACACATACATACACACACATACATACACATACACTGACCTATATGCATACACACACACACGTAGAGAGACATACACACACATACACATACATGCTTACATGCATACACACACACATACACATACATGCTTACATGCATACACACACACATAGACACATACACACACATAGAAACATACATGCACATAGGCACATGCACACACATAGACACATACACATACATAGACACATACACACATATACATAGATTTACACACACACACATACACATGCATACACACACATACACACATACACACATACACACATACACACATACACACATACACACATACACACATACACACATACACACATACACACATACACACATACACACATACACACATACACACATACACACATACACACATACACACATACACACATAGACACACACACATACAGACACACATATATGCACACACATAGACACATACACACTTACACACACATACACACACATACACACACACACATACACACACACACATACACACACAGACACCTACATACTTACACACACATGCACATATCCACACACATTTACACACACACACATACACGTGTATATAGACACATATATACAGATACACACATAGACACACATAGACACATACACACTTACACACATATACACATCCACACACATTTACACACACACACATACACATGCATATAGACACATATATACAGATACACATGTATATACACACATAGACACACAAATACACACATAGAAACACATGCACATACACACATATGGACACATACATTTTGGTGTAGGAAAATCAACAATTCATGATTTGGACAAAGGATTGAAGTCAAATAATAAAGCAAAGATCAAATTCTAAGGCTTGAAGATAAGTGCATGGTCAGAAGAAGAAGACTTGTATATACATGTACATTAAACTTAAAATTAGTTCACCTATATCTTTGTAAAGGTGACAAGTTTGTACATATATGATTATATATACAAGTATAGTGTCGGGACATATGTGAGGGATGATGAGTGACAAGTTTTAGAAGTCATTAGAGACTTTAGAAAGTGAGAAGCACTTGATGTATCACTCAGAGGTAATTTTTCTTGAATAGAAGAAAGTTAAGCCTCGATCTTTTGCTCAGTGCTCCTTCTGTGTTTATCTTCTTGATGAATGCTTTCGTACAAGTCTAATTCTACAGTTAGGTGACCTCTGTACAAGTTTTGAGAGTTTAATTGTTCAGGCTGAGAGAATTTTAAGTAGGAACATTTATATGTGTAAAGTGAAGAAGTGAAGGTGCAATCCCGGTGGTCAATGTTTTAAACATATACAAAAACAAAATATTATTAAAATAAAATTACCTTTCGTTCACAACCTGTCATTAACTCTCTCTGCTCATATGAGATTTCTTCATTATTTGCGTTGTCGCATTGCAAATGACTATATAGCCAATCCGTGAAAGAAGATATATTTGTAATCTCATTATTATCGAGATCACATCTATATCTTTTGTTTCTCCGTCTTTTACTTCAGAGATTTTGAAGTTCTTGTTCATACTCGTTAACGAATGCTTGCATGCATTCGTTATTATATGCTACGAAAGTAGAACCATCACTTTTTTCTTGAAATATAAATAAAAATGGAACTCCCTTACCTGATAATACCTCGTCTATTATTTTTGAAGAAGACTCATTGGTCCATGCATGTGGAGCTTTTTCATGAACTCTTTCAAAGTAATCACTAACATAGTACATGCACTCTTCAAGCATCCAACCCTTTGCCATCGATCCTTTCAATTTTGCTTTTTGTCACACATAACCTTTTAATATTTCCATAAATCACTCGACCCAAAACATCCATCGAGTGTTGACAACACCTGCAATTTCTATTTCATCTACAAGATGGACTAATAAATGAACTTGAGTATCAAAAAATAAAGTAGGAAGCTCTTTCTCCATCAAACATAGTAGCTCTTTGCATTCATGTTTTTTTTGTGGGATCAAGTTTTTGTCAATCTCTTTTGATGTAATCCACCTATACATATCATAAAAAATTTATAAAGAAGTTAATTAAAAAATAAAAGATATCAAATGTTCATACATATTAAATATATAAGTATCATAATTACCTTATAAGAGATCCAAGATGATAGATCACATCTCGTACTCCTTTCGTTGTACATCTATTGATAACCAAAGGTAAAATATGTTTCAAAAAGTTATGCCAATCATAGGTCTTTAACCCAGATAAGCTCTTATCATCCATAGTAAACATGTTCTGAAAAGATGCTCCATATCCTGTAGGAATGCGAATCAATTGAATCCTATTGTTGATAGTCTGTATTTCTTTTGTCGTAAGTACCCAAGGAGCAGGTGCATAAGTCATTTCCTGTCGATGTCTATAAAAAACTGGCCATAACTTTGGTTTTGAGTTTTGATCCTTCAAATCATTCTTTGATGCTATGGTATCTTTTAGTCCAAGAAGATGCTACCATAATGAATAACCAATATTCTTGAATCTATGCATAGGATCAAGAAGATGACATACTTTTAACTCTTTCCAATACTCCAAAGAATACCATATTGATATATTCTCTATGAGTGCCAATTTTCCTTTATCTCTCTTCACCTTCTCATTATCTTCATCATCACTAAAGATTTCTAATTTTGGATCTAGCAGAGATCCATTTGTCCATTTTTTATACCAATCCATAGGCGTCATAGGTTTTGGACACTGACCTATTTCAAGCTTTCCATTAAAATGTATCACTTCTCTTTTAGATCTTAATGGATGATCATTAGGCAAGAATCATCGATGTCGAAGATAAATATTTTTATTGAGGTTGTTACTATAGATTAATCTCAACCAAGCACCACAATATGGACAAGCTTTATAACCCTTAGTAAATATTCTCGCATCATGAAAACAATCAAAATATAATTAGATTAACTCACATTTATTTGTATGCATATTGAATAAAAAAATTACAAATGCCTGAACAAACACCATATCCTGGAAAATCGTGAATACTCCAAGCCACAATACCATGAATCGTAATATATCTTTCATTGATGCTTTTTGATACATCAATGACATTAATACCTCTCTATAACTCTTGGAGATCGTAATGAGAGGAGCAAGATATATATTCATATCTTTAACTTGTCTTTTGCTTGAGATTAAAAATGAAAACATTAAATGTTCCTTTTTAATGCTAAGATATGGTGGAAGATTGTCGTTTATGACTACCACTGGCCATGTTGACCATCTACTGGATTTCATGGAGAATGGATTAACCCCATCTAATGCAACTCCTAACTTTAGATTCTGTGGATTTTGTGCAAAATCAAGCCATGTAGAATCAATATGCTGAAAAGCAAGACTATCATGAGGAATTCTGATTATTCCATCAATACTTTTATGATCATGTCCCCATGTGAAAAGCTTTGATAATTAAAGGCTTTGAAACATATGTCTAATCCATGGAGCCAATGGAAAATGTCTCAATACCTTTTTTGGGATTTTACCTTCTTCGTCCTTATATCAAGGAGATTGACATTTTGGACATGTCAAAGAGTGTGCATGTTCACCTTTATATAAAATACAATCGTTAGGACATGCATGTGTACATTGATAATGTATACCAAGATTGTTGATTATCTTCTTCATTTCATCATGTGAAGTAGGAAGAATATTCTTACTTGGTAAAAACTTTTCAGATAATAACCTGTAAGTTCATGAAAAAAAGACATATTAATAAAAATAAATAAATATACATATACATATGTATATATATGCATATAATTTTATATATGTGTATGCTTATGTGTATGTGTATGTAGATGTGTATAGCATGTGCATATGTATACACATACGTATGTGTATATATATGTATGTATGTTTGTATATGTATTTTATATGTGTATATGTTGTATATATATGTATGCTTATGTGTATGCATATATGTATGTGTATGTGTGTATATATGTGTATGTATGTATGTATATGTATGTATGAATGTGTATGTATGTATGTATGTATATGTATGTATGTATATGTATGTATATGTATGTATGCATGTGTAGTTGTGTAGATTTGTTTTTTTTTTTGTTTATTGTGGTTTGCAGACTTTCATCTCTAGACCACTGAATCGTTTGGCTATCTCCCATTTTATAATCAATCTATTACTTGCCTTGCTAACAAAGGCTTACACATTTGTTTACAAAGATTAAGTATTAGTTAACTATAGAGGTATTAGGTCGTTTGCAAAATAAGACAAGCAAAATTCTCTCAATGATTTTGGAAAATGGATGAATAGTTTTAAAAATATGGGCGGACATAGTGTTCATTCAATGCAAGTTCTTGTTCTTATCTTAGCTAAGGTAAAAATAAAGACGTGCACTGATTGAACACTTTGTGTCCATCCATCCTTTTAAATTATTCTTCCATCCTTCAAAATCTTCGAGATAAATTTATTTCTCCTATTTTTCAAATGGCTTAATACCTCCATAGCTAACTCATAATTAATATTTGTATGCAAAGTTCATAAAAGAGTTAGCAACGTAGGTATTAAGTCGACTAGAATAGGAGAAGCATATGTGTCAGGAAGATTCTAAAGGTTGGGAGGACAATTCCAAAGGCTAGATGGACAAAATATCTTCATTCGATACAGGTATGTATAATTTTACTTTACTCTCATAACATGTATATGTGCATATATGTGTGTGTATGGTTATATGTGTGTATACATTCATGTATATATATGTGTATGTCTATGTATGCATGTATTTATATGTATATATTTATGCATGTATATATATAAATAGATAGAAAATTAAAAATTATACCTTAATAGTGTCGAAACAGATACATTACTCCATCCAAAACGATTTTGAAGATTGAGAATAAGTAAGCTCACACTTAGTCATGTCAAATGACTTCCTTCATGCTTTAGACATTCCTCTCGAAGATATTTCTCATTTTTAGAAATATCAATGCTCTCACTATAATTTTGATACCAATCCTCAATAAAATCTATCATGCCATTATCTTCATCATTGTCACACAAATCTTTTACTTTATCTTCTTTTGAATATAGGTTCAACCTTGCATATTCCACAAGATCACTTTTGCATAGCCTCCTCATAGAAGCTTCTAATAAATGAGGTCTTACTAGCAATTGTGAATGGTGAGGAGGAATATCATCAACATCATACATTGAAATTTACACACATGAATAAAAATAATTAATATTCCAGAAATGAATAAAAAGTAAACTTTAAACATAAAATTAAATATATAAGTTATTAAATATGGATAGAGAACTTCCATTCTCTCTCTAGCTAAAAGGTGCTTTTGGAGGTCTACGCCATCCATAATTCACTAATAATTCATTACCAACATGTAATATAGTAATAGCATTGACAAATATGTATCTTGATACATCTCTACTTATGTATGGTGATTCGTGACTATTTTCACGCTCCTCAAATGTGCAATTAGTCCTTGAACTATTATGTAACTCTCAACTACTATTTATTAAACCTGCTATATTTCCATGCATGTAAGGTCTTCCATTAATATATAATCTTTCATTTTCTGCATTGAAATCCTTCTATTAGTAAGGAATGCTGCATTCAAGCATATTCCATAAGTACTTATGCTTTGAACATAACGTGCAAGTCAATGCTAATCTCCCCATCCATATATAAGACCACAAAATGACATAAGAGTGACTTCAAAGTCCAGAGGCACATACAAATCCTCTACAATAAAGAGACCATGACTAGCATTAGTAATAGTGGATGGAGCAATCATATAGAGATTACCCCAAAAGTTAAAAACCTCTCCATTTAAAGGAAGTGGTCCTCTAGTCCATCCTCTATATCTTCTTCTTTCATATGTTTGTACTAGAGAACGATCATGAACTAGCAATGGATAATCTCCAACCGTTTCAATCTCTAAGCCAGGAGGTAGAGGATTTCTAGAAACCTCTGCTTATAACTAATGAACAGCAAGTCCATGACGTGTACAAGGTATACTAACATTATGAGTATGAGAATTATTATCATCATCATCATCATCATCGAGCAAGTATTCCTCTATATCAATAGTAATTTGATTTTGTATATGGTTTTTAAATAAAGTAATGACATTAATTTATAGAAAAAATACATACCCAAGCATTATCACATTGACCAGGTGGTGGTGCACACTCAAAAGTACCATACTCTGCCTCATGTTAAATACATTCCAATTGTGGTCTTCGATACGTGCCATAGCAAGAGTTACAACAACATATAATATGCTCTTGATAGTAAAATTCATCATAATTCCTATCAGAGGACACATGTGAAGTAGTTGCATGGGTAGGAGGTGGTGGAGTGCCCTCTGATTGATTAGAATGTGATTATAACAAGAAAAAAAAAGTTATGTATCTATCAAATATATTTAAAATTAAAAGTTTGATATACTTACAATATATAGTCCTTGCACGATTAGGAGACAGTGGTGGAGCTCCATCTGATTGAGGAAATCTACAAATAATGGTATTTCATATTAATAATCAGATTATTTACATACATAAACATTCACATATACATATTTACGCATACACACATATTCACATATACACATACACACATATTCACATATACACAAATATTATTGTGGGATGAATGCATGTATTTTGTATGAATGAGTGTATATGCATGCATGTGTATGTGTGTATGTATATGTTAGTTTATGTTATATGTATGTATATGTGTATATTTATGCATATATGTATGTGTATATGTTTGCATGTATATGTGTATGTGAGTATGTGTATGTGTATGTGTATGTGTCTGTATGTATATATTTCTGATTCTTTTTTTGTTTGAGATTAAAGTAACAGGATATATTGTATGGTGGAAAAAATAAGAGGTGACCTAACATACCACCTGAGACGTGGCAGTTCTTTCGTAGATAACATACAAATTAATAGTTTATATTTATAATTCTCAACAGAAGGTATACAAATTAATAATTTATATTTATAATTCTCATATGTTTTACTAATTTTTTACATTTAATTTATGCATTTCTTTTTTCTTTAAATAAATAGACTGCTGCAAAGAAGAGAGTTGAGTCGGGCCACACATCGCACTTAGGCCAAATGGGCCATCATGGTTTTGTAGCTACATTTGTAAGTATATGTATTATTGTAAGTATATTTTTTATTTTAGTTAAAACACAAGAAACTAATCTTTTTATTTGTTTCAATGCAGCAAAACGATTATTGTCGATATCCTATGAAACATGAGATCAAGTATGCTACACATTTTGGATATCGGCATTTGAGCGAGTATATGCAAGATCATCCAGATGCATTTGTGAGTATTATGAAATTTTATATACTTATTTTATTTTTATGGATCTTTTTAATTGTTTTACTTATTTATGTTTGTTATATGTAATATAGGAGTATTATGGAGAGGTAGATATGGATGAGGTGGAGAGACAGACACAAGAGGGATGATCTCGATCGTCACAGGGTGCTCACACAGATACATCAGATAATGCAGATGATCGTGATGATGAGGATGAAGATGATGATGATGATGATGATAATTAGGATTCTTGATTATGACATTGGATATGTATTTACATTGATATATATACATACAGACATACATATATATATATATATATATATATATATATATATATATATATATATATATATATATATATATATATATATATATATATATATATATATATATATATATATATATATATATATATATATATATATATATATACATATATATATATATATATATATGTATATATAGTTCATTTCAGTTATGTTTTGAATTGTGTGTATGGTATTAAGTAATGAAAAGTCTCGTTCTATTGATTGTTATTATTGTTTATATTAAGCATGTGTTTTATTACTTTAATTATATAATTCATTCATATTTATATGTGCTTGATATGTATTTACATTGATATATATACATACAGACATACATACATATATATATATATATATATATATATATATATATATATATATATATATATATATATATATATATATATATATATATATATATGTATATATATATATATATATATACATATATATATATATATATATGTATATATAGTTCATTTTAGTTATGTTTTGAATTGTGTGTATGGTATTAAGTAATGAAAAGTCTCGTTCTATTGATTGTTATTATTGTTTATATTAAGCATGTGTTTTATTACTTTAATTATATAATTCATTCATATTTATATGTGCTTGTGTGTATATAAAATGTATATATGCACATGTAGGTATATATCTATATGTGTAAGTGTGTCTATATGCATGTATATGTATGTATCTATGTATATATGTGCATGTATATATGTGCATATGTATATGTGTATATGCATGTATCTGCATGTGCATGTGTAAGTGTATATGCATATGTATGTGTATGTGCATGTGCATGTGTATGTGTGTATATGTATGTATGTATGTATGTGCATGTATATATGTGTGTGTACGTATGTGCATGTATATATGTGTAATATGTGTGTGTATATGAATGTATTTATATATGTATATGTATATATGCATGTATGTGCATGTGTAAGTGTATATGCGTATGTATGTGTATGTGCATGTGTATGTGTGTATATATGTGTTGGAACATCAAGCTTACACTATGCTTGAGGTGGATTTGATCTACATCCAAAACTATCGCTTGGATTACGGCAAAAGAATATCCGTTGGAGATTTTTTTTACCTATACTGATTTATTGTATTTTTTTGGTTATATGAGGAGACGAGTAGTGCATTATGACAGAGACTACATGATATGTATGTGAGTCCATTGACTCATGTGAGACATAGATCACATCGACGACTTCGATGTTGGCACTATGGTTGTGAGGACCATATTTGACGATGTTGCTTCAGGTGAATGCGACGACGACATTAGAGATATGCACATGATGCAGGTCAGGTAGTGGTTTTAGGAGAGTCTATGGCAGTTGATTATGCCAGTGATGGTGATATCACTTCTCCTATGGTTCATCTCAGGATTCCTCTTGTTCATTGGATAGCACACATATGGCTTGGTTGCTTAATGCATTAGCCAATTTCCATGTTACTCCACATTGTGAGTGGTTTTATCGATTCTCAGGTGAGAGTCGTGGATGTGTGCACATGCCTGATGGTTCGATATATGACATTGAGAGTGTAGGAGATGTATGCCTTATACTACCTAGTGGAGCATCACTTATACTCAGACATGTATGTTATGTGCCTTCATTCCCTATGAGCTTGATTTCAGTTAGCCAGTTACAGGAGAGCAGGTGTTATGCATTCCTTGGTGAGCATCATTTTCAGTTGCAGTTGGGACAACTTATGCTTATCAGAGGTGCTAGGATTGGGCACATGTATCCACTACAATTACTTCATGTGAGAGATAGTCTCGTCTCAGTGGGAGTTCAACTTTATGTGCGATCTGAGACTCCTCATGTCTCATTTTGTCTACCTACAGATAGTTCTATTGACATTCTTGATGCACATGTAAGGCAGGATTCAGATGCTCAGATGGATGCACATGTAGAGCATGGTTTTATTGATCATATGAATGCTCTTATAGAGCACACTTTGGATGATTACTTGGATGCTTTAGAGCATGATGTGGATGCTTATGTAGAGCATTGTGATGATACTTAGTTAGAGTTTGATCATCAGTTTGATCTTGGTGTTGATGTTGTGTGACTAGCTCATGTGGAGCATGGTCATACACTTGGTGTGGTAGAGCAGGATTGCTCTCATGGTACAAGTGTGTGATAGGATAGTTTAGCTCTCGAGATGCATAACTAGACACATCCTTGGTTGAGAGGGTGACTGATTTAGATGTTGATGAGTCAGTGATCATACAATCATTCTTGGATTCACTCATGCCAGATGTTGACACAGATATGTCACGACATGTTGATCTTGACGATGGTGCTTTGGATGCCTTGGATACAGGCATGGCTGACATGCTTAGATTAGCTAGGATAGCACATGTTTTTTCAGCATTTGGGAGTCTGATGTACAAGTTGTTATGCTCGAGACCAGACATTGCAGTTGGTATTGGAGCATTTGCACTTGGAGTTGTCACTTGTTTGATGATTGACATAGGCATAGAGCGAGTGTGAGCTTTGCAGGAACTTCACCAGTTCTTGCATTGGTGTTGAAGCTCAAGGTCAAGGACAAAGCATGGAAGCGCATCAAGGAAGTGGACACACATGAAGAAGGAGCAAGTAGGGAGCCCCAAGAAGGACCGGTCAAATTTTCAGAAGAAATCCCTATCAAAATAGTGATTTTTATCACTAAAAATATTGTAAATACCATTTTCCATCTTTGCAACTCAATTTTGTCCCACCCAAGGAGTCCTCGAGCTTGAGGAGTATTAGAACTATCATCCTACCAATTTTCATAATTTTTAGATTCCATTTGAGCCCCCAAATAAGCCCTGGAACCTATTTTTTAACTAGGCCAGACAGTAGGTTTGGACAGGGCCAAAACCACTAAAAAAACTATAAAAAGGGATGGAGAGCTCATTTTTGAGGTTAGCTTGTTGTAGATTTCAGCTTTGGAAGAGAGTTCTTTTGCAATCAAAGATCCTCCATTGTTCCACTCTTTGCTCTTACCTTGTGCACGTGTGTGTGTATGTGTGTGCATGCTTATGTGCTTTCACTCACGCACTTGTGCACTTCACTTGCTCTTGGTCTTCATACCGGTCCTCACGTCTCCACAGATTGACATTTATGAGGTGGAACTCCTCACGGACAAGACCTGTGCCAAATGTTGTGAGTGTGATATCGCGGGTTTGAAGAGAGATTTTGCATCTACAGACACATAGGAGTGACAAGGAGGACACAAGGTACTCATATTTGCAAAAAATTTTGAATTTGGACTCCAAGAAATCTAGGTGTCATGATTTCCCGCGGTTGAGTGTCGCGACATTTAGGTGTCGTGATTTCCCGCGGTTGAGTGTCACGACATTTAGGTGTCGTGATTTCCCGCGGTGGAGTGTCGATATTTACCCTTGTCGAATATCGTGATTGTCTCGCGACATTTGACAAGTGTCGAGTATCGTGGTTGTCTTGCGACATTTGACAAGTGTCGAGTATCGTGGTTGTCTCGTGACATTTGACAAGTGTCGAGTATCGTGGTTGCATCGTGACATTCAACAAGTGTCGAGTATTGTGGTTGCATCACGAAATTCAACAAGTGTCGAATATCATGATTGTCTCGCGACATTTGACAAGTGTTGAGTATCGTGGTTGCATCGCGACATTCAACAAGTGTCGAATATCGTGATTGTCTCGCGACATTTGACAAGTGTGGAGTATCGTGGTTGCATCAAGTGTCGCCACATCTGCAAGCTGTTGAGTGTCGTGTGGCCAAGTGTCGCGACATTCCTCAAGTGTCGAGTGTCATGCTTAGGGCCAAGTTTTGTGATATCTGACGGGTGTCGTGTGTCGTGATTGATCAAGTGTCGAGTGTCGCCTACTCCAAGTGTCGTGATACTTACTAAGTGTCATGTATCGCCTATTTTCAAGTAATCCCAAAGAGTTCTTGTTTCCCTATTTTAACCCCTAGAACCCTGAACTCGCACAACTTTCTCATGCAAAATCCATTTGGAGTGATTTTGGGTTCGTTGGAAAGATCGTGGGGATTATTAGATATAGTATTTTGAAGTTGACCCGCAGGTGGACTAAGAAACCAAGGAGTTCCAAAGGATTTTGAGTAATACATGGGGAAATTTTGGACTTGTAGACAAAGCTTATGAACCTTAGATCTGGCAGACACTTAGGCAAGGATAGGCAAAGCATTAGATCATTTGAGGCTAGTGTCAACCATATAGCTAAGTCTTGGGCACAACAACTAAGTGGTTATCTCTACGTGCTAAGTTCCGAAACAAGTGACTCAAAAATGTCTTTCAACATGGAAAGACCCACACGTAGCTCAGGTACTTCATACTTACAGACACCAGAAGGTCCCTATAAGACACAATTGAAATATATCAGGACCAACCAATTAGGTGCACACATCTATGAGGATGGCCTGAGACGATCAATGGTCCAACTCAAAAAAATCCCGATCAACCCTTTGGACTTGAACACCTAGTGGTCAAGTTCAAAGAGGGGTCATACGTTGATAAGGAAGGAACCATGTATGTGGTAACCAACCTCCCAGACAGGACATATGAGTTTGGAAATATCATTCCTGAGAATGAGATAGGAGACCTAGAGCAAGGGGACCTAGGAAGAGAACCCAAGACTCCTACAGGTAAGTCAGTCTTGACGAGAGTAATCACTCCAGATTGGATCCCTCAAGACAACAAAAGCATAGAACTATTCTTAAATAGAGAAATAGAGGAAGCCTTTTGGAGATTCAGGCCAGATCAACCTAGCCCAGTAGTCACCATCTATGAGTTCAAGGATCCGGAGACACCAAGGAAAGTTGTCTACCTAGATCACACATCTGAGAAAATGTTCTTGGTAACAGAGCAGGATAGGCATGCATACACTTGGCAAGGTGAATCAATTTTCTCTCCACCAAGATCTAATGTTTCCCATGGCCTCCAAGGAGTAGGATCATCCAAGGCTCATGAAACCTAGAGGGAAAGAACCAGAGAGAGACCAGAGGTAAGCTTTGCACACACTGTGGGTAGAGACAGATCAGGACATGAGGGCGAAACACCTGAAAGAGAGAGACACATAGCACATAGGCATCAAAGAGATGAACATGAGTTTCCAGTGCCCAGACATAGAGAGCATTCGAGAACCCTTAGACCCTCTCAAGTGGTCAAGACAATGAAGAACTACTTTGATGGTTCGGGAGATCCTTATGACCATGTGGCCGAGTTCAAACAAGTGCTAAGAGCTGAAGAAGTTGAGGACTTTTTCACACAGTTTGAGCCATTTGGTTTAACTCTTAAGGGTACTACCTCAGCTTGGTTTCAACCCCTAATTACTCGCAACTATCGAGATATAGGCCAACTGCTAGAAGCATTCATTGTAGAATTTTCCAAGAGTGGTATTAGGCATAACACATCATCCCTGATCCATAGCTTCAAGCAGACACCCCAAGAAACAGTGTGACTTGTAGGAAGATGGTTCAGACAGTACCTAGAAAGATGCCCTGTGCAAGAATTACCCACAGCGGCCAAACAAGTGGCCTTGTTTTAGATGGCTTATTGAGCACCAAGTTAATATCATACGTGTACTTGAAAGAGCCTAGATCCATAGAAGAGTGTGTGCGGATGTGCATAGACATAGAAGACAACTTGGGTGAGGAGCTAGAATTGTCCAAACTCTATAAGGATTCTGACAGTTCTACTAGTCATACCTCTAGAACCTCCACGGAGATAGATGAGATAGCTAAGCAAGTGGCCAAGAAGCTAGGAGTACAAAATAGACAAATGCCAAGGGTCACCCCATTGAAGCGATGTTATACATGTGGAGGAGATCACATGGCTAATGTCTGCCCAATGACGACTCAACCCCAAGGGAACCCTAATGCTCTGTATTGCACCATTGAGAGAAAATACAAAAATCATCCGGCTCAAGATTGTCCATACAATAGGCAAGCTGTTAGGTAAAATTATCAGCAACCTTACCAGTAAGGTAGGTTTTAGAACCAATACCAACAGCCATATTATAGACCACAACAATATCAGGCACCATACAGGCCACAACCAGTCCTAGGAAACCAACCACCAACTCCTACCAATGTGATCCCAGTTAAGTATGCAGTGGCAGAGGAGAACCCTAATAGAGCATTGGTGCCACTAACCCCCTTGATCTCAGAAAATGACTCTCATGCTCAAAGTTCAAACTACTGCCATGAAGGTAGTCCACAAGCTTATTACACAGAGTCACCAAAGCATAGTGAGGCTTATTCCTATCAATATGAGACACCACTCATGGAGCAAAATTGGGAGCGAGAATACTCGAGTATCATGTACATGAATCCTAATCCCAGACCCCAATTGAGACAAGTAAGACCACAAGCCCCTAGAGGACCATGTTTTAGATGTCAAGGTGACCATTTCATTCGTGAATGTCCCCACTCACTCACTCCGGGACAAGGACAAAACATCACAATACAAGGCTTTTGTCTTGAGTGCGGCAAAGAACATCTCCCGAGAGAATGTCCCAGGAACCCCTCTAGTGCACCCAAGGTTACACCCATCAATGTGGTAGGCTTAGTGGCTGAATTCAAGTTCAAGTAGTAGTAATGTGGCTCCTGTACAGGCAGTCACTAGAGCACAAGCATTGAAACAGGATAAGCCGGCTGAACAACTAGAGTCAAGTGAATCAGGAGAGCCTAGTAAGCAGAAAACAAGAACATGGAAAGATACCAAGGAGAGAACCAATCATAAGTGGAATAAAAAGATATCCAAACTAGAAGAAAGCCTAAATGATGCAAAGAAAAAAATAGAAGACATTGCATCTCAAAGCCCCTCGCATGCCGAAGCTTCATCCACTCCACCTCATCCCACCCCAACACCCACTATAAATAAACCACAACCAGGGTCTATTCTTGTAGATCCAACCCCAGAAGGCTTGGACATGATGTTCAAGGCCTACCAAGCTCGACTTCAAGAAGGGCCAACAACTGCAAACCTAGACAAGGGTTACCCTAGAGTAGACTTAGAGATTGAACAGACAAAAATGTGCATGAGAATGGTAGAGTTGGTAAACAAGCCGCAGGTTTCTTTACCTCCACAGGCTCAACCGGTTGTTGAAAGAGAGATTTCACCACAAATGAAAACTTATGTTCCTGATTCCATCGATGAGGGAGCACCTCTTTCAATTCAACAGTACTCTCAAGAGTTCTTGTGGGAAATACAAGAGGAAAAATGGGCCAAGGAGAAGGGTAATCCCCCTCCTATTCCTAAAATTGATGATCTTCATGACCAATTTCCCCAAGTCATTCCGTCCATTATGGAGACCAAGTAGAGCAACAAGAAGATGAGAGATTAGATTTTGAATCTAATTCTTTACAAGAGTTGCCTCAATTCACAGGCCCATGGGAATCTGAATCTCTTCAGATCAGAGCTCCCACAATATTTGTAAGAAACGAAGGCTCATTGGTTCCGAGAAACACTGATGTCATGAAGAACACTAAGGTTCAGTGTCATCTCACTGTAGAAGAGCTTCTCAAAGCAAAACCGGAGCTATGGAATCATGTAAAGGATCAAGTTCCAGAACTTGATTCCAATATACCAAAAGCAAGCTCTAAGCAAAAAGTACCAGAGATACCTCTGGACAAAATAGGAGACATGAGCGAAAGGTGAAGAAGGCAATACTTATTCCGATCACCTACCAAGGTTACACAACCAAAGCAATCGTAGATTCGGGTGCAGGTGTTGCTATTGCGACCACCTCCTTGTGGAAGCGATGGGGCAAACCCACATTAAGACCAACTAGAATGAAGCTTCAAATGGCTGACGATCATTTTGAAAGACCTCTAGGATTGCTCGAAGGGATAACTCTAACCACTTGTGGTGTAGAGTTTGAACACACATTCGCTATATGTGACTTTGAGAAAAATAATGTTTATGAGATGATCCTAGGAAGACCCTTCCTACGACAACTGCAAATAGTACAAGATTGGGGAACCAACTCCTTGTACTTGCAACACTTAGGGGTCACCACCAAGGTCAATTTGAAGGATTACACCTTCAGAGATGTACCACCCCTACAGTGGAATCCTATCCACAAAGCGAAAGAAGATTCTATCTCTGTGCATTTTGGAAGCTCACCTGATCCATCATGGCTGCATGAAGATACTCATTTGTGGATGTGCAAGGTCGCGGAGGAAGAGGAAAAGCACCTAAAAGCAAGAGAAGAAGGAACTTCTCAAGGAGATAGACCAGTTGAAGACCCAACCTATACACCGATGATCTTTCCAGATCAGGAATTTGAGCCTCATGGTTGGGCAGAAATCTTAGCTACCATGGACATTGCTGTCAATGAAGAACAGTGGACACCTCATTGTGATGAAGAGGGTTATGATATTTCAGTGTTCATGTGTCAGCCCTTGTTGGAAGAGTGTGATCCTAGTGAGGTCATAGAAGAAGAGAACGATGATGATCTAGAATCCATTGTGATGGATACTTACTTTGACTCAAAGGAGCACTATTTAGAAGACATAGGAGTGTTAACCCAAAAAGAAGAAGAACCTCTCACAAGTATTAAAACTGTAAATTCAAAGGATGGAACCGACCAGGCTACATTGGGAAGATGGACCGCTCCTATTGATACATGAAGGCCACTACCTCTCAACGTACTACATGAAACAACCACTACAGCAAGGGCCTGTCAGGGACGACAAACTCAAGAGGGGGGGGAGTGTTGAAGCTCAAGGTCAAGGACAAAGCATGGAAGTGCACCAAGGAAGTGGACACACAGGAAGAAGGAGCAAGTAGGGGGCTCCAAGAAGCACCTGTCAAATTTTCAAAAGAAATCCCTATAAAAATAGTGATTTTTATCACTAAAAACCATTGTAAATACCATTTTCCATCTTTGCAACTCCATTTTTTTCAAGACAAGGAGTCCTCGAGCTTGAGGAGTATTAGAACTATCATCCTACCAATTTTCATAATTTTTAGGTTCCATTTGAGCCCCCAAATAAGCCCTGGAACCTATTTTTTAACTAGGTCGGACACTAGGTCTGGACAGGGCCAAAACCACTAAAAAAACTATAAAAAGGGCTGGAGAGCTCATTTTTGAGGTTAGCTTGTTGTAGATTTTAGCTTTGGAAGAGAGTTCTTTTGCAATCGAAGGTCTTCCATTGTTCCACTCCTTGCTCTTACCTTATGCACGCGTGTGTGTATGTGTGTGCATGCTTGTGTGCTTTCACTCACGCACTTGTGCACTTCACTTGCTCTTGGTGTTCATACCGGTCCTCATGTCTCCATGGATTGACATTTATGAGGTGGAACTCCTCACGTTGGTACTTGCCATTGTGCTAGAGTGACAATTAGTCAGATATGAGCTCGACTCTTATCGATATGAGTCTAGAGCAGTTTGAGGTGCATGGATACACCTTGTTCGAGGCAGTTGGTGTAGGATGATCCGTATGGGTTGAGATCCAGATTGTTTCTGTACATTATTGTATAGTCCTACATCATTCTTTGTGTATGTTACCACTTACGGTCAGATTCACCCTTAAGTGGAGTATTGTTGGGGATGTAAGGGTCATGTGACCTTACCTCCATATTCATACATATACATCATATATAGAGAATTGCCTCAAGAGAGATCATTATGTGGGTTTTGAGGCTCCCACACATGTGTGCACGTCTCTCCTCTCCTCTCTCTCTCTCTCTCTCCCTCCATCTTCTCCTTCCTCCTCTTGTTCAACACACAAAATCCTTTAAAAAAAGGTCTTTGACCTACAAGTTATAGCTCCTCCTCAGAACACTAGCACTAGACCTTGATCCACCAGATGTGCTTGAGACCTGTGATGCCATGATGGTAGAAAATTGGATAGAATGATAATAGAGCTATAAGAGTCCAATCACTACTAAGGCTCAAAGAAGGATGACCAAGTGTTAGATTTTGGGAGAGAATTCAATAATCTTCCTTAAAAAATGAATTAATGAACAATATTGACCAACTAGAAGGATTATGTGAGAATAAATGTGCTCATACCAATAAGTGTATCAAGGAGTAATCGACCACTGCATAGTTGATAAAACCAAAGAATCTGGAAAAACTTTGCCAGAGTATCCTTTGCAAAATGAGCATATGATTAATGTCAAAATCTCATAAAACTGCAAGTACTAACATGTTTACCTGCATAGTGAATCATTGACTCCAATGCATAAAATAAGTTACCAAAAAAAAGCCAACTAGGCTTATCGAGCACCTATGAACAAATATCATACATCTCCTTTGGCGGGGCTGGGTAAGTCTTCCACTTGCATCATTGAAGAGCTCCCGACATCTGGGTGTCTCCTAGTTAAGAAAATCTCACCACGACCCTCTATCAAATATAAAAGGATTTATGCAAAAAACATAATGACTATATCAATGACCATATGGACGTACATAAGCGGTATCCAAAAAAGCATACAAAGTGTATATGTGTTCAATATATGTAGTAAAATGACACTGAAAGCTTGAATGCACACCCCAAAAACTAGCCAACAACACCTGCAAGTGTCTGTCAACTCTATTGTGTAGGTTCAAAAATCCTGCATAAATTTGTAGTGGCTGCTTCCACCATAACTGAGAACGTTTTGAGAAACTTGTAGTTTTACGAGTGTGGCTGAAAACACAGCCCCAAAGGTGAATACTAATTTTTGGAGAAGTACAAATAACACTCTTCTTGATGTTCTTGAAATTGGGTGAAGAGATCTATGCACAAAAGTACTCCAAAATGGCTCCAAAAATGACCCCAAAAATTCTTTAGAAATAGGCTTTGAAAGCAAAGAATGAAGCTTTGAGGGACTAAAATATGTTTAAAGTGATGTTAACCTTAGTCTTTCCGCTTCTTCAGACACCACAAGAGTGTAGCTTAGTGGCAAGATATTGCCACGGTTAAGCGAGCTATGGGGGGAACAATATTGGGATGGGTGACCTCCTAGGAAGTATTGGGAACCTCTATCTTCCTTGATCATTGAGGTCCTCCCTCGAGCATAGACAATGGCACCAATGGTGGCTCGGATGACAAGGTATGCCAAAGCCTATGCCTTGATCGCCACCTTAATCATAAGCCTTGGGTGGATGGGTGGGTGCTTGCTGCACTCACACAAAAGGAACAAAGCTTTTGCTTCGAAATGCTCTGATACCAATGAAGTATATCGATGGTGATGCAACACAGTGCGCTCTCCTTCTGAAGAGCTCTATGATGATATCCTCGGAGTAGAAACCTGAGCTCCAAGCACCACACACGGTACTCTGCATAGAGGTTGCAGAATATGCAGAAAAACATAGTACACAGGAAGCACGAACACAAACTTCTTGGGGGTTACAAATGTGGTCGAACTTACAGTCTATGGCTAACTAGGCCACTATATGTTTTATTAAAGAACATATGCGAAGTGTCCGGTGGCCATTTGGCCTTTCACATGGACACTAATGATAACAATGGGTTGCTCATGATGGCAATGAAAAAGTCATTAAACTTCTCAGTAACCCTCTTTAAAATTTATGTCACTTGTCAAATCTTAGGTATCCTACTAGTTTTGGACATCATAGCTATCACACCTTCGAGCCTTCCTACCCCTCCTGTGGAATATAAGGGATCCCAAGGGCATTAAGCCCATTCATTGTATAATTTTTCTTTTATTAGTTCAAGCATGGGAGATTAGGCATTAGTCGGACTTCCTTTTATATATATATATAAAAGACTCCATCTTTTGGAAAACATGTATATTTTGTTACCTTTATTGATGATGCTACTTGGCATACATGGGTGTATCCTATGAGAGAAAAGAATGAGATATTTTCTTGCTCCAAGGCATTTTTAGCTATGGTTTTTTTTTTTTTGGAAACAAGCTTTTGACTCTATGCATAGATCGTGGTAATGAATACATGTCACATGAGTTTAATGATTCTCTTTGTGAAAGAGGCATTTCAACACCGATGTATGGTGCTATATACACCTAAAAAAATGGTGTTGAGAGTAGGCATGATGTATGGTTAAAGGAAAGCACCTTCCTAACAAGTTTTTGATGGAAGCGATCATATGTGCAAACTATGTATTGAATCTTTGCCCTACAAAAGAATTGAGAGTCATCAATCCTTATGAGGTTTGGAATGGACATAAAGCTATGGTTAGTCATATGCTCATGTTTGTTTGTTTGACATATGCTCTTATGCCATCACAAGAATGTCACAAACTTGATGAAAAGGCAAAGAAATGTATATTTGTTGGTTATAGTGCTAAAGTAAGGGATATCATTTATACCATCCATTCATGGATGCATCTATTTTGAGTCAAGATGTGGTATTTGTTGAAAATTCTGTTTTCCCTCTAGTTGAATGCAAAAAACAGCCAACAATTAGTTCACAAAGATGTGCTTGATACACTCATGCCTTTTTTACAAATGGTGTGCTTGACTATGGCCATGTAGATTAGCCAAATGGGGCTCATAGGGCTAAAAAATTTCAGCAAAATAAAGGTGAAAATGTAGAGAATTTCTAGTTAGACATGGCTGAAATTTTCCAACCAAACATGATTAGAAATGCTAGAAATTTCCAGCCATATAATGGTAAACATTTTGCATCAAAATATGGCTGAAAATAGGCATAAAATTAAGCTCAGACATGATATACATGTTGATGATGTATTACGTAATGAACACGCATCTATCAAGAGTGCACAAACTATGCCAAAGTGGCTAAAACAAACTTTGCAGGACATCAAATTGAGTGCACCTTTATTTGGTAGAACAAGATCAAGCTCTCACCATGCATCAAGCAATTTTAGGATTATTCTCTTATTACAAAAACATGTAATGAAGAGCCACTTACTTTTGAAGATGCATGTGATGATCCACATTGGATGAGTGCTATGCAATCAGAAATGAATTCCATACATAGGAATGGTACTTGGGAGTTATGTGAATGCAAAAAGGAAAAAATGCCATTTGTACAAAGTGAGTTTACAAGATTAAGAGAGAGCCAGATGGTAGCATCAATCACTCAAAAGCTAGATTGGTTGCCAAAGAATACGCACAACAATATGGCATTAACTATGAGGAAACTTTTGCACCTATTTCATGTATGACTACCATTCATAACGTGGTTGCATTGGCTGCCCAATGAGGTTGGAAAGTACATCAATTGGACATAAAAACAACTTTCTTGAATGGTTATTTGCAAGAAGAGGTTTACATGAAGAAACCTACTAGATCTTCAATCAAAGTGCAAGACATATGGTTTGTCATTTTCATAAACCTCGTATGGTCTCAAGCAAGCTCCATGTGCATGGTATGACAAAATCGACAAGCACTTGATTGCTCTTGGATTCACATGTAGTCCCATTGAAAGCACACTCTATGTACACAAAGATGGAGCTCATCTTATAGTGCTTGTTATTTATGTTGGCATACTCTTGATTGGGTCGTGTGATGCAAAACTTGAAATCCTTATGGTTGATTTGCAGCACACTTTTGATGTCACTGGCATATGCATTAGTGTCTGAACAACATCGTAGAAAATTGGATGATAAAGCAGTAAAATGTATTTTTGTTGGGTATAGTTCTAAAAGTAAAGGCTATTGTCTGTATCATCCACATACTAAATGCATTCTAGTTAGTTGTGATGTTGTTTTTGTGGAAGATGATATTCAACCATTGCTTTCATGTACTAAGGAGACATCTATTAGCTCCACAGACATGTATGATACTTTGCTGCCTCTTTTTATAGGTGGATAGTCTAGTGCTGGCCCTAATGAGGCAACTTCTCAACCTTTGCAGGTTTCATGTGATGATGCAAATCATTCCATTTCTGATGCAGATTTACATGATGCACTTGTTAATGGGAGAGCTGATATTGAGCAGGCAAAAACTATGCCAAAATGGCTGGTGCAAACTTTATGTGAGAGCAAATTAGATGCACCTCTATCATATCGTACTCGATCAGGCTCTCATTGTGCCTCTTTTGCATCAGATTGCTATGCTATGGCTCCCTCTAGTCTCTATGATGAGACTGAACCTGTTTCACTTGATGAAGCATAAAATTTTGAACATTGGATGGCTGCAATGCAATCTGAATATGATGCTATAATGAAGAATGGTACTTGGTCTTTATGTGACTTGCCTCTTGCCAAGAAGACCATTGGCACAAAGTGGGTATACAAGCTGAAGCATAAACTTGATGGAATAGTTGATAGGTATAAGGCTAGGCTTATTGCAAAGGGTTATGCGCAGGAAAGAGGCATTGATTTTGATGAGACCTTTGCACCTATTTTCCAAATGACTACTGTTCATAGCATCTGTGCACTTGCAACTCATCATGGTTGGAATGTATTGGATATCAAAATAGCATTTATGAATGGTGACTTTCATGAAGAAGTGTATGTTTTTCAGCCTCGTGGCTTTGTGCAAAAAGGGCATGAGAACCATGTGTGTAGGTTAAAGAAGGCATTATATGGTTTAAAGCAAACACCATGTGCTTGGTATGAAAAGATACATGCCTATCTGATTGCACATGGTTTTGAGAATAGTCCAATTGAAAGCACCTTATATGTTAAGCATGCTAATGATGCACTTCTGATCATTGTGGTTTATGTTGATGACATGCTGCTCACTGGTCCTCATGAGAGGCATATTGCTGATTTTAAGGTTGATTTGCATGCCTCATTTGAGATGTCTGGTTTGGGGCATTTGCATCAATATTTGAGCATTTAGTTTATGCACATTGATGGTGGAATGGCTTTGTGTCAAACGAAATGTATTGACACATTATTGCAACATTTTGGCCTTGAAGACTGTAAACCTATTGCCATTCCTATGGAAACATGTTTACGACTAAGTCTTCATGATGCTGGAGATGCATTTGATGTTGTTCTCTATCAGCAGGCTGTTGAATGCTTGACTTACTTATGGATTACTCGGCCAGATCTTTAGTTTGCTATCTCACAGATGAGCAGGTTTATGCATTGCCCAAGATTCAAGCATTGGTAGGTGGTTAAGTGTATCTTTTGCTACTTGAGTGCTACCCAGCTACTTGGTTTGTTTTATCCGAAGGGGAGATCACTACCGCCAGATTTGCATGCTTTTTATGACTCTAATTGGGCTGGTTGCTATGACACTCGTGTGTCCTCTAGTGGCTTTTGCTTCATGCTTGGTAGCTCATGTATATCTTGGTTGAGCAAGAAGCAGCCTATTGTGGCCACTTCCAGTTGTGAGGCTGAGTATAGGACAACTTTCATAGCGATCATTGAGTGTGTGTGGCTTAGACGCCTTATGACTGATTTGGGTGTTGGTCAGTCTTCTGCCACCACCATCTTCACTAACAGTCAGAGCGCATTGGCAGTTGTGAGGAACCCTGTGTTCCATGCTTGCATATTTTAGATGTAAATGTGAAGTTTATGGTGCAAAAAGTGAAGATAATCAAGCTTTTGGTGATGAGGCTTGCGATCTTGTCTCACATACATATCATTTTATCTTACATTTATCCTTACTACCACTGATGTGCAATCGATCGTGCAAGTTTTCAAAGCATTCTTTATGGCTCGTGCATGGGCATGAAAGGTGTTCCTATTATGCTCATTTAGACTATGCAATCATTTCTTTCAAAGTACAAACATTGGGAAAGACATAGGATTTCTCTTTTAGAGGATTTTCTGTTCACAAAACATCATTTTGTGTGTGTGTTTGTGCAAACTTTATTTGTGCAAAGAAACATGCTTCTAGGAGTAAAACAATGTGCGTTATAAAATAAACACATGCATACTTTAGATGCAAAAAGAAACAACATGGTGCAAGAATTGATGAATGGTTACTCATGGTTTCCTAATGACAAAAAAATTTCCTTCGTTCTCCAATGTTCTTTATCTCCATCATATCCATCATGTTCCTGAAAGTTCATTCAACTTGGAAAATATAATTTATGAAAACTTCTCATCAAAACCAATGCAAAACAACAAATAATCTGATTAAATAACAACTTGTAATATCTTCTTGGATACTTATCAAACCTCAATCACATGTTTAATAAAATCAATGGTAACTTTTAAATAAGAGCATTTTACATATATTTCAAAAACATCATACTTATCATTCCACACTTCTATCACTCTCATGGTCGTCCTGATTCTCTTCATCTTCCAATGGATCCATCAATATATTGGGAATTTTATAGTCTTCTCCATCTTGTCGTTTGAAAAGCTTCAAGCATTTATCTACAAAAGACACTTTGAAAATAGTGTTATCTAATTCTTTTGCAATTTAAGTATTGTTTTCATTCACATTATGCACAATATAACAATCAAACCTATTTTTTAACAATTTCTTTCTCACTTCATATTTGTGTATCAAATGAACTATCATATACTAGAACCCAATCACCAATTTGAGTCTTCTTTGGGTGCAACTAATGCCGTTTGTCAAAATAAATTTTGTTTTTGATCCTTGATGCCACCAACTTCTCTTTGACCTCTTGCAATCTTTCTTGACCTTGTTCAAGATATTGCAATATTAGACATAACAAATCCTCTCTCGACATGTTAGTAATCCAAGATAAAGTAAACCAAGATAAATTTTATTTCAATAAAAAAAAATGATTGAGAGTACATAAATACTGTAGGCATAAGTCATGGGCATACAAGTTGTTGGTGCATGAAGCAAGCCTAAATGCTTGAATTGTGCATTAGGATTTCTCTTGATATTTAAGGCTTCATCTTATATTCATAGCATCATACATTTAATGAACTTTAGAATTAATATCAAGATTTATCTTTGTCAAAAACAAAAGAGATTTTTGGAGAGGATCTCATGGACACATTGAGAGAAAAAAACCACGAATTAATTTGAGCTCAAAATTCAAATAAGTTCCTAAAATTTTGGATCACTTTTAGGTGGAATCTATCAATAGATATAAAGCAAAAGTGTATATATACAGTAGTCACTTTAGTTGCAGGCCACGACCTGATCATCACACTCACTTTGAGTGCTTTATGTATGAATCATATTGAGAGAATTCCTCCACACTCTCATTATATCATATCTCAGTTACTAATACATTTATAGTTCATTTTCATAGCTCCATTGATCTCTCTCTATTGTAATAGTACATTGAGTAAAGTATATCAAGTTCTTTAAGTCATTTCTCTATGTGTATGAACTTATTATCCAATATACCAATTGCAACATGAATTTAGGACTTTGTTAAGCATGCCTACAGAGTTTCATATTTATTAGATATGTAGAACTTGAGTTATGAACAAAACAAGGTGATTGTGTTTGTGTATCTTCACCTTCGTGAAAATTCGGGATTACCCCCCTGACTTCTTATGCAAATTTCTTTGAACATAGTCCTCCTGAATTCATGAAATGGCTCGGTATGGCTCAGTCAAATATTTATTCGATAGTATGCAAAAGGTCTTGGGACAACAACAACTATCAAGGAGGATACAAAGGAAAGAGAGACTACAACAATTATATAGATGATCAAGATCAAGAGGATTCACTCCTACTTATGAATATGCCAATGAAGGAATGTAAGGTTAATAAGCATGTGTTCTACATTGATTCTAAATGTTCAAACCATGTGGTAGGGAATGTAGCCTTGCTCTCAAACTTGGAAGATCCAAAGAACAAGCATGATGTCCAGACGAGTGATGACACAAGACACCGTATTGAGAAGATAGGGAATGCGGAGACCTCCAATGGTAATATGAATTTGTTGAGCAAAGCTCTATATGTGCCAAGTATTACTAGGTTAGATTGTGGAGAAAGGTTTGCAAGTGAGATTCACCAACAATGGATGCTATGTAGAGAATCCATATCAAGTTGTCAAGAAGATAGCAAGGAGAGGAAGCAGGTAGATTGTTCACATTTTAACTTCAAGACACAAAGAATAATTCCTTGTTGAACTATGGCACCCAAACCTTATCAGAGCTAGAGGTTTGGCATAAGAGGATGGCTCACATTGGAGAAAGAGTCCTCAAATAAATCAATAGAGATAAGAGTGTGCTTGAATTACCCAAAATCTCAAAGTAGCACATGATATACAAGTGTAGTGCATGTCAATTTGGGAAATCATATAGGCAATCATTCACCAAGAAGGGATACATACGTGGAGACCTTCTGGAGCTTGTCCACATAGATGTTTAGGGACCAAGCAAAGAACTATCAATCTTAGGATCATGGTATTATGTTTCATTCATAGATGATTGTAGCAGATGGAATATCTTCAATGTTTTGAAGCATAAGGATGAAGTGCTCTCATGTTTTAAGAAGTTTTTAGTTCTTGTGAAGAATAAAGAAAGTAAAACCCTAAAAAGACTAAGGTCTGATGGAGGGGGAGAATACTTCTCCCATGAATTTGTTTCCTACCTCCAAGATAGAGGAATCAAGAGGGAGATTACTACTAGGTACACTCTTGAATAGAATGGAGTAGAAAAGAGGAAGAATAAGACCATTGTTGAGGTATAAAGATCCATGTTGAATGAGAAGAAGTAACCAAATTATTTGGGTAGAGGAAGTGTCCACTACCACATATTTGAAAAACAAATTACCTTCAAAAGTTTTTGATGGTATGACCCCCTATGAAACTTGGAATGGAAGAAGGCCAATCTTGGATCACTGTAGGAAATTTGGATGCAATGCATATGCACACGTACCATAAAAAATTAGAGGTAAATTGGATCCTAAGGTAGAGAAGTGTGTACTTACAGGATATGACCTTAATAAAAAAGGTTATATACTAGAAATAAAGGTTTTACAGTTAGTCAAGATGTTTTGTTTTATGAGAACAAATCATGGTTTGAAGATGATTATAGGAAGATCAAGCTACCATATGATCTAGAGTAAGACTTTGCAACTTTCTCAAGAAAGAATACACATACACTTGAAGCATCAAGTGATTATGAAGACAATTAGAAGAATACTAGAAAAGAAATCAACTCATGGAGCTCCAAAGGCAAGGACAAGATACAAGATTTGAAGGATGTTGTAGAATCCTTACAACAAACCATCAGAAGATCCACTAAGGAGAAGAAGAAGTCAGAGACTTATGGCTATGATACATCTTTAATGACTAAAAACTCTATCTATTTAGCACGACTTAAATTATGAAGATCCCTCATCTTATAAGGAGGAAAAAAGGAAACCACAATGGATGAGTGCTATGGAAGAAGAAATTGAAGCTTTGCTGGAGAATTGCACTTGGGAATTGGTGCCCAAGTCTCCAACCATGAAGATCATTAGTTCTAGATGGATATAAAAATTGAAGAACAACTATGATGGAACTATAAACATGCATAAGCTAGACTTGTGGCTAAAGGGTGTGCTTAGAACCAAGGAATTGATTATGAGGAGACCTTCACATCTGTGGCAAAAACGCCAACAATGAAAGTGCGTAAGATCATTGCAAGTGCCATGAATTGGAAGATCTATCAAATGGATGTGAAGAATGAATTTCTAAATAGATGGACATCTGAAGAGGCATATATGGATCAACCCCACCTTCTTAAGCATGTGTGCAGGTTGAGGAAAGATCTATATGATTTAAAGCAATCTCCAAGAGCTTAAAACCATGGTCCTATGACCTATTTTCAAGATAAGGGTTTCATTGTTAGCAAAGCTCATCCTTGACTCTTCATCAAGAGGATTTATTGGGAAATCATATACCTTTGTTTACATGTAGATGACATAATACTAATAGGTAATGATATTGAAGGAATCACAAGGATCAAGCTACAAATGAAGGAGGAATTCAAGATGAGTGACCTAGGGAAACTCACATACTTCCTAGCTTTGGAAGTTGTGTATATAGAGAAGGGTATGTATCTCACTCAAAAGAAATATATCAAGGACATGCTAGCAAAGTTAAACATGGGGAACTCTAAGGTTGTAAGTACATCCATGTAGATAAATTCAAAGCTAAGTGCCCATGAAGGTGAGCCAATTGAAGGCATAACAAGCTACCAAATCTTGGTGGGAGGTTTGAATTATGCAACACTCACTAGGGCAGGAATTTGTTATAGTGTGAGTGTCTTGAGTCAATTCATGCATACTCCTAGGAAATCACACATGGAAGAAGCTAAGAGGATACTCAACAATCTAAAGGGAACAATAAATGAAGACTTATTTTATCCATATAAATCTAATATAGACATAAGGCTATTCTTTGATGCAGGTGAGTAGGTCCAAAAGATGAAAGAAGGAGTACTTCAAGTTATCTTACATTTGTAGGTACAAAGGTCATTTCGTGGTCATCCAACAAGCAAAATTCTATTGCTCTTTCACAACTAGATATAGAGATTTGGAAAATGCAACTCAGGAAGCCAAGTGGATTAAGACTTTATACTTAGATTTGGGTGTGAAGTCTTCTACTCCTCATATACTTGGAGACAATATAACCTCTCTTCACCTTGCATCAAATCCAATTTATCATGGTAGGACCAAACACATTGAGGTCCATTATCATTATGTAAGGGAGAAAATCACAAGCAAGGAAATTGAACTCTCATATGTATACTCAGCAACAATGTTCATATATGATGAAAAAGCATTGGATGGAGTCAAAATAAATAGATTCAAAGCTATGATTGGACTTTAGTAAATATCAATAAATTGAAGACTCAAGCATCTTAGGCTTGAGGGGGAGCTATTGGAACATGAAGAAAGCCTAAGTCCTTGACTTGTGCATTAGGATTTCTCTTCATATTTGAGGCTTCATCTTATATTCATAGCATCATACATTTAATGAACTTCAAAGGTTAATGTCAAGATTTATCTTTGTCAAAAGTAAAATAGATGTTTGGATTCTTTTTCTCAAGGACTCAAAAAAGGTAGTATTGCACCTAAATTGATTGAAGATTCCAAGTGTGATCATCATAATGATCAATCTAATGAAAATTCAATGATTTTTTGTATTGATAATGATTTTGAGGACACTAATGAAGATTATTGTCTTTTGTGTGATTCTTTGAACATTAGGAAAGAAGAGGATGATGATGAAGATGATTTTGGCTTGAGCATATTTGAGTCTCTTGATGAATATGAGTCTACCATTAATTAAGTCATAAACTGCATTTTCCTAATCAAAATCTTTTCTATGTAAATGGAACTAAAATTATTTTCAATTTTGAAAAGCATAATTTTGAACATTTTGTAAGAAATGTATTTGATTTTGATGACATGCATAAGGAATATAACTAGAAAGTAAAAAAGAGTATGTGCTTATGATCTAGAAAAAATCCATGCGTGTGCATAGTTTTAATGAAGTTTATCAAAAGAATTGGATGCATTAAAAGAATATGTGATGAAAAACATCAAAAGAGTCATGATGAAAATATGAATGAAAAATATGATGATGACCTAAATATGAATGAAAACTTGAAGATGAGGATACTCATGTCTTATTGAATGAAAGTGTGTATGTAAAGGATGCATTAATCTCACAAAAAAGAGATGGAAGAATATGTAAAAGACATTGATGATATTATAAACCCATGTGAATCCTTACTTATTTGTTAAGTCATTGACATTAAACAAGAAGTTCATTCAAAAAGATGGATTAACCAATTCGTTTTTAATCTAAGAGTTGATTTCAAAGAGGCACTTTCATGGATCTTCCAAAGAATGACAAGATATGCTTGTATCAAGAAATTTCAATGGCATAATGTTTCTCCATGATTGATTTTAGAGTTTGATCTATCATCTGAGCTGACGTTATGGTAAATCTTATCAGGATTAGGTGTCCTGGAAGAGGATTCTAGGAGGTTCACCATCACTCTAGCATTTGAGTTATTAAATTTAAGCTAAAATACTTAAAAACCCAAAACGCAGCACTCAAAAATACTATTAATGATCTGAAAAATGGGACTTACCTAGTAAGACACAAAAAATGCTTTACTATTGGGCATATTTTACTAGTATCTCAGAGTTTTCATATTTAGGAATCGAATTGAGAGACGAAGATTTGTGGACAAATGCTTATCTTATTGATCATGTGCTTCAGCGTATTTTGGAGGAATGGACAATTTCTCATGATGATCAAGCACGATAGCATGAAAGGGTACTTTGCGCAAAACAAAAATGTTATGAGGTGTAGATTTCAAGAAGATTTCCCCACCAAAAGTTGAGCTGCATACATCTGTTGCTTGATAATAAACTTTGAGGCCAAAACACTGCAATAATGCGTCAATATATTTCGTTTGACACAAAGACATTCCACGATCAACTTGCATAAATTGAATGCCTAAATAATGATGCAAATCCCCCCAATCAGACATCTCAAATGAGGCATGCAAATCAGCCATGAAATCAACAATATGCTTCTCATGAGGACCAGTGAGCAGCATGTCATTAGCATAAACAAAAATGACCAGAAGCACATCATTAACATATCATCAACATATAAGGTGCTTTCAATTGGAATGTTCTCAAACCATGTGCAATTAGATAAGCATGTATCTTTTCATACCAAGCATGTGGTGCTTGCTTGAAACTATATAATGCCTTCTTTAACCTATTGTTGGGTGTGTGTAGAAGTGCAAGAGACACACGAGAACCACGCACAACGAGCACACACATCAAGACACACAGAGAAGATGATGGCTGGAATAGCTCTCTCTATTGACGATGAACTGAACTGAAGTAAGAGTTGAATAATATCCCTAAGTACAAAGTACCACCACATATGAGAGTATGAAGTATGTGGTAACATGGGGAAAAAACCTCTAGCCAGCACTAGAGTAAAAAGTGCCCATGTATAGGGAAAAGGTTCACATCAAATCTACTCGAGGAACACATAAGTGTAACAAACCACCTTGGAGCAAATGATGTGAACACATACAGGGAGTGACATATCAACCCCCACAAGGTAATAAGCCTAAAGCTTTGGGAAAAGCTTCAAAATTTTCTCGTGGAAGAGCTTTGGTGAATATGTCTGCCACATTATCTTTTGTAGGCACATATATCAAATCAATATCTCCTGTATGAAGGCGCTCTCTCACATAGTGATAATGCACCTCAATATGTTTGGTCCATGCATGAAACACTGGGTTTTGTGCAACAACCAAAGCACTCTGACTATTAGTGAGAATCTGCATAGCAGCATCAATCTACATGCAAAGATCCATCAATAGGCGTCTCAGCCATATACACTCCACTGTAGCTATGAAAACTGCCCTGTACTCAGCTTCACAACTTGATGTCGCCATTGTAGGTTGCTTCTTACTCAACCAAGATATGCATGAGTCTCCAAGGAAAAAGCAATTACCACTAGTGGATGAGTATCATAACAACCAGCCCAATCACTAGCTGTAAAAGCATGCAAGCATGGTTGAATATCTCTGCCATAAAAGAGACCTAAGCTCAAAGTGCCTCGGAGATATCTAAACACACGTTTCACTACTTGCCAATGCTTAGTGTCAGGGCTATGCATGAATCGACTCAACTGGGAAACTGCATATTGTATATCTGGCCTTGTGTTGCATGCATATATAAGACATCCCATATAAAGAGAAGTGTCAAATGCATCACTAGAATCCTCAACTGAGAACCTGAATCCTGTATCAACTGGTGTGGAAAATGGCTTGCAATCCTCAAAGGAAAAATGTTGAAGTAGTTTTTCAACATAATTTGCTTGATGCAAAACAATTCCCCAACAGATACAAAGTGGATGCCAATATAATAGCTCAAAAGACCAAGATAAGTGACATCAAAAGTATGCTGCAAATTAGCCATAAGAATGTCAAGTTTTGCATCACATGACCCAGTCAAGAGTATGTCATTGACATAAAGAACAAGCACTATAAGATCAGCCCCAGTTTTGCATACATAGAGTGTGCTTTCAATCGGACTACATGTGAAGCCAAGAGCAATCAAGTGCTTATGGATTTTGTCATACCATGCACGTGGAGCTTGCTTGAGACCATACAATGCTTTATGCAAGTGACAAACCATATGCTCTTTCCCGTTCATAGCAAATCCAGGAGGTTGCTTCACATAAACCTCTTCTTGCAAATCACCATTCAAGAAGGCTATTTTTATGCCCAACTGATGCACTTTCCAACCTCGATGGGCAGCCAATGCAACTATGATATGAATGGTAGTCATGCGTGAAGTAGGTGCAAAAGTTTCCTCATAGTCAATGCCATATTGTTGCACATATCCTTTGGCAACCAATCTAGCTTTGTAGCGATCAATGCTACCATCAGATTTTCTCTTAATCTTATAAACCCACTTTGTACCAATGGCATTCTTTCCTTTTGGCAATTCACGTAACTCCCAAGTACTATTCCTATGTATGGAATCCATTTTTGATTGCATAGCACTCATCCATTGTGGATCGTCACATGCATCTTCAAAAGCAAGTGGCTCTTCATTACATGCTGTAGCAATAAGGGAATAATCCACAAAATTACTTGATGCATGGTGAGAGCTTGATCTTGTTCTACCAAGTAAAGGTGCACTCAATTTGTTGTCCTGCAAATTTTGTTTCAGCCACTTTGGCATGGTTTGTGGACCCTTGATAGACATGCCTTCATTATGTAAAACATTTTCAATATGTACATCATGCATGGGTTGAATTTCATGCTCATTTTCAACCATATTTTGCTGGAAATTTCCAACCATATGTGTTTTGACAAATTTTGGCTGAAAATTTTCAGCCATGTTTGGCTGGAAATTCTCTACATTTTCAGCCCTATTTGGCTGTAATTTTTTGGCCCTTTGAACCTGAGGTAACTGGTCTACATGGCCATAGTCAAGCGCACCATTTTGGAACAAAGGCATGAGTGTATCGAACACATCTTGTGAACTAAGTATTGGCTATTTTTTGCATTCAAGTAGACGGAAAACTGAATTTTCAGCAAATACCACATCTCGACTCACAATAATTATGTTCGTCAATGGATGGTACAAATGATATCCCTTACTTTTAGAACTATAACCAACAAATATACATTTCTTTGCCTTGTCATCAAGTTTGTGATGTTGTTGTGATGGCACAAGAGCATATGCCAAACAACCAAACACACACATATGACTAACCATAGGCTTATGACCATTCCAAGCCTCATAAGGAGTGATGACTCTCAATGCTTTTGTAGGGTAGCGATTCAACAGGTAATTTGCACACATGACCGCTTCCATCCAAAACTTATGAGGAAGATGCTTTCCTTTAACCATACATCGTGCCATTTCAAGTAGAGTTCTATTTTTATGCTCGGCAACACCATTTTGTTGAGGTGTATATGGCACCGTAGATTGGTGTGAAATACCTCTTTCACGAAGAAAAGCATTAAACTCATGTGACATGTGTTCACCACCACGATCCGTGCGTAGAGTCAAAAGCTTTTGTGAAGAAAAATTTTCAGCCATAGCTAAAATGCTTTGAAGCAAGAAAATACCTCATTCTTTGCTTTCACTATGAACAAGCTACAATTTTCTTGTAGTGTGTGTATGACTATCTTTTGGAAAAGAAGCACGATGCATTTTTCCAAGAATGCAACCTTCACATGCATGCTTTGCAATGGACTAAAGTGTAGGCAAACCAATAACCATGTCCTTCTTTTGCAAGTAAAGCAAACTATTGAAGTTCAAGTGACCAAAATGAGCATGCCAAAGCTCCATTTCAGCCATGGAAGAAGTAGGAGCAACTAAGGCATTCGAGGCAGCCCTCTTGTATGTATCCATGCGATACAAGCCATTACATAATGTACCGGACATCACGATAACATCGCCATTGCTGAAATCATGAACCATACACTTATCATCAACAAAGTGTACATGAAGTCCAGCTTTGTCAATCAACGGAACTCAAATTAAGTTCTTCTTGATACCGGGCACATACAATGCATTTTTCAAGACAATCACACCTCTATTTGCGGCGGTAAGCTCAATTTCTCCTACTCCAATGATAGGATAAGAGGCATTGTTTGCACACACCACATATCCTCCTTTGAATGAATCTTTCAAAGAGGCAAAAAGTCTTTTGCATGATGTTATGTGCTTTGAAGCACCACTATCAAAGAACCAATCGGAATCAGCCTCACTCACAACCATACATTTAGAATGCAAAGAAACATCATAATGACATGTAACAACACATGCCCAAAAATCTTGAGCCATGTTAGCTTCATAATTCTTTACAGTTGTTGAATTTTCAACAATAGACAGCCAGATTCCTTCTTCTTTTCATTGCATTTAGCAAGCTTTCTACACTATCAATAGTATGATCGGCCTTCCGGCAATATTTGCATCTCTTCCTCTTTTGCAAATTCGCTATCATTGGAGGAATGAGTGGAGGAGGAAGATTGAGGCTTTGGTTTTGATGAACTCAAAGCTAAGCCATAGTTTCTTTTCCCCTTTTTTGAGATAGCAAGTGCTTGCGTTCCCTCAATCAAACCACTCCTATTCACTCTAGATTGCTCTGCTTGCAAAAGAAGAGACACAACCTCATCAAATGCATACATATTAGGATTTCCTTTTGCAACCAAATGGAGTGTAATAGCAAAGCTTTAAAAAGATTCTGGTAATCCTTTCAACAATGTAGAAATGAGTGATCCATCTTGAATGATCTCATCTATGTTTGCCAATTGTTCTTTCAAGTCCTTGATGTGTGTCACATACACATCCACCGACTCATTTTCAGCCATACATACATCCTCAAGTTGCTTCCTCAAGTATGCAACACGTGCTTCGTTATACACATCATACAAAGAAGCAAGAGTGTCCCATGCCTATCTCGACGCAGAACATGACCGAATGTGTGAAACTATATGACGCTTCACAGAAAGCGCAATCAAAGCATGAGCTTGAGCATCTTTTCCATCCCATCTAAGCTGCTCCTGTGTAGGTGGAGAAGGAGAAACCACTGTACTTGAAGAAGACGTTCCATCTGTGATAGTAGATTGTGAAGTAGAAGCACCTGCGGGTCTTCGATCTACATCTGCTACTATGTTCCAAAGTTGTTTAGCAACAAGAACATGCTTCATCATGTAAGACCACATCGGATAGTTGGTCCCATCAAGCTTATCTTCAGCTTGAAGCATTCCAAACAAGTCATTGCTGCCCACCATTTCACAAAAGAACAAGAATGTAATAAAATATTCACTTCGATGAAAGCTAAAATGAATGCTACAATCTGTCACTCTGATGGCAATTCTGACTGCACGAATGTCTTCGAAATGGGGTTAAAACCGCAGCGCACCTGGTGGAAATGTTTTTTGGCTACTGAAATTCATAGTTCTATGCTCTGAAGTTGATTTGCACTATTAAAAGTGTGCGCGCGCCGTGACGCGAAAAAGCAAAACTTGAGAAGGAGCTGAACCTGCTCTGATACCACTGTTGAGTGTGTGTAGAAGTGCGAGAGACACACGAGAAGCACACACAATGAGCACAAACGTAGGAAGACACACGGAGAGGACGATGGCTGGAATAGCTCTCTCTATTGACGATGAATTGAACTAAAGTAAGAGCTGAATAATATCCCTAAGTACAAAGTACCACCACATATGAGAGTATCAAGTATGTGGTGACATGGGGAAAAAACCTTTAGCCAGCACTAGAGTGAAATGTGCCCATGTATAGGGAAAAGGTTCACATCAAAGCTACTCGAGGAACACATAAGTGTAACATATGCACACCTGGTTTTCATGCCCTTTCTGCACAAAAACACGAGGCTGAAAAACATACACTTCTTCATGCAATTCACCATTCAGAAATGTTGTTTTAATGTCCAACTGATGTACATTCCAACCATGATGAGCTGCAAGTGCACATGTACTATGAACGGTAGTCATTTGGCAAGTAGGTGCAAAGGTTTCATCAAAATCAATGCCTCTTTCTTGCGCATAACCCTTTGCAACAAGCCTAGCCTTATACCTGTCAATTGATCCATCAGGTTTACGCTTGAGCTTGTATACCCACTTAGTGTCAATGGTCTTCTTGCCGGGAGGCAAGTCACATAAAGACCATGCACCATTTTTCATAATAGCATCATATTCAGATTGCATTGCAGCCATCCAATGTTCAAAATGTTGTGCTTCATCAAATGAAACAGGTTTAGTTTCATCACAGAGACTAGAGCAGCCGTAGCATAGCAATCTGATGCAAAAGAGGCACTATGAGAGCCTGAACGAGTACGATATGATAGAGGTGCATCTAATTTGCTGTCAGATAAAGTCTGCACTAGCCATTTTGGCATAGTTTTTGCCTCCTCAATATCAGCTCTCTCATCAGCAAGTGCATCATGTATATCTGCATTAGAAATAGAATGATTGGCATCATCACATGAAACCTGCAAAGGTTGAGAAGTTGCCTCATTAGGACCCGCACTAGACTGTCCACCTATAAAATGAGGAAGCAAAGTATCATACATCCCTTTGGAGCTAACAAATGTCTCCTTTGTACATGAAAGTAAAAACAATATCATAGCTAACCAAAATGTGTTTAGTCTGTGGATGATACAAACGATAGCCTTTGCTTTCAGAACTGTACCCAATAAAAATACATTTTACTACTTTATCATGCTATTTCTTGCGATGTTGTTTAGGAACTAATGCATATGCTAGACAACCAAAATTACGCGGATGCACAACAAATGTCTTGCGACCATGTCAAGCCTCATATGGAGTGATAGACTATAGTGCTTTAGTGGGACACCTATTAAGTACATATGTTGCACGCATGACAACCTCAAGCCAGAAACTATGTGCTAAAGCTTGACTCTTTACCATACACCTCACCATCTCCATGAGTGACCTATTCTTCCGTTCAACAACTCCATTTTGTTGAGGTGTATATGGCAATGTACATTGATTTTTTATCCCACATTCAGCCAGAAATGTATTAAAGTCAGAAGACATATATTCCCCCCTAGATGAGAACGGAGGGCACCCATTTTACATGCTGATAGATTTTTCGTCAAAACCAAACATTGTTTGAAGCACAGACACTTCGGACTTTGCTTTGAGTGGATATACCCATGCATGCCTAGAAAATAATCAATGAAAGTCACGAAGTAAAGATGGTTTCCAAAAGAAGGTGTCTACGTAGGATCACAAACATCACTATGGACAAGCTGCAATTTTTTAGTAGCCCGAATTGAACCATCTTTTGGAAAGGAGGAATGCTGAATTTTGCCTAAAATACAGCCTTCATAAACATATTCTCCAGGTGCCTCAAGTTTGGGCAAAGAGGACACCATTTCAGATTTCTATAGGTGTAGCAAACTACCAAAATTTAGAAGAACAAAGCATGCATGCCAAAGCTTTGCATCTGACATAGCTTGAGAATCATGTACTGCACATGTTGAATCATTCATAGTCTATGAGCTTATACATCCCATGACATAAAATGCCAGAAGCAATAATCATGTCACCATTTGATAGATCATGAATTGTACATCTGTCATCAACAAATTTCACAACCAACCCAATCTTGGCTAAGGCAAAAATTGATAACAGATTCTTCTTGATCCCTGGCACAAATAAAGCATCTGACAAAGTGAAAGAACTACCATTAGTAGTAGTCAGAATGATCTTACCAACTCCCATAACAGGATAAGAGGAGTTATTGGCACATGTAATAGCATTCCCTGTAGGGGCATGCTTGAGTGAAGAGAAGAAACTATGCCACAAGGTAATATGTTCGGTTGCTCTACTATCAAAGTACCAAACATCTGAGTCTACTGCAGACATGCACTGCTTGTGAGAAGATGGGTCAAAATTGCAAACAGTAGTAAAGGCCCATTCTTCATTCTGCACAAGATTAGCAAACTCTATTTTCACTGTAGAGGCCTCTACAACAACCATTCCGGACTCTTTCTTCTTTGGCTCTTTAGTGGCCAATTTAGGATAGCTCTTAATGACATGATCATTTTCTTTACAATATTTGTAAAACAATTTTTGCTTTTCTGATTTTTTCTCATCTTTCTCTTCCTTCTTCGAATGTGCAGTATTTGCATATTTCTACTTACTAGTAGATGAGCTCCATTTACCTTTTCCCTTCTGACTAGCCAGGAAAGGTTGATCTACAACATGCATAATGGACCTGTTCTGCCTAGACTAATCTTCCTGTAGTAGAACAGAAACTAACTCTTCAAATGACAAGGCATTTCGATTGCCTTTCATCATTAAACAAAGAGTAGAAGCAAAAAATCCGATATGAGTTAGGAAGACCATTCAGAACGGTCTGCACAAGTGAGCTATCAAGTATAACTTCATCAACAGAAATCAATTGTTCTTGTAAATCCTTGATCTTTGTCAGAAAATTGTCCATAGAAACACCTTCATTCATATGCTCAGTCTCCAATTGTTTTCAGAGGAAAGCAACACGAGCCTCATTCCTAGCTTGATACAATGTGGTAAGTGCATCCCAAGCATCCTTAGCTGTTCTACAAGAGTGAATGTGAGGAATAATGGCACGTTTGATAGACAAGGCTATCAATGCATTTGCTTGAGCATCTCTACCATCCCAATGAATTTTCTCCACAGTGGGTGGAGCAAAAACCGTAGCACGAATAGGAATGTGAAGAATATCAGCATCTTCAATGCCATCTGCATCAGCTTCAATACCTGTATTTGTAGGTGTAATAGGATGTTTTTCAACACCTAGCACAATGTTCCACAGCCCTTTTGCAACCAATACATGTCGCATCATATAAGCGCACGATGGGTAGTTGGTACCATCCAACTTATCCTCAACAACCAACATACAAAATTCATCACTGCTTTTTGCCATGGCCACTGAATAAAATATCCTGATGGAGAAAAATGATTGTATCTGAAGAAGTTGAACAGAACTACCTTGACGAGTTCTGCTAGACCTGTAGCAGACTTCGAGACTATTATATTGGCAAACCAAAACATGTATATATCTTTGGCACAAAAAGACGAAATAGCCTGCACAAACATTGTGATAATGTGTTAGGAGGGTGAAATGAGCTCATATTGTAATTTCAGCACGACAAATCAAAGCGGTTTTGATCTCTGAAACAGCTTGAGCATGCTCACCAAATTTTGTGTGATTCTGAGACTGCAAACGGAGGAGTGTTCATGACGCCCTAGATGAAGCAGCGACCTAATGTGATACCAATTGTTGGAGTTAGATGTCTCCGGAAGCATGCGAACAACACAAGGAAGAAGAACAAGAAGCTTGGAGTACAACACACAATATAGAATGTATTGGCACTAGAATGTACAAAGATAAGTAACCCATTAGGGCTATAGGAATATATACAAGCCAGGGAAACAAAACCTCCTAAAGAGGGAAAAATTGCCCCGATAGTCCTAGTGTGTTCACACACATCACTACCTAAATATATCAACAATTTTGTCTTCAAATTTAGCATTGCAATATTTTGTTGAAGAGAATGTCCAGGATTGTTGGGAAGATGCACTAAAATTAATAGTTGCTTGATAATAAACTTCAGTTTTCTCTTATGTGTGTGCCTTTGTCTCTATGTTATTGATGAAATGGATTTTTAAATGCTACGTGTCAATGATCCAACCCATCATATTGTTAAATGTGAAGCTGATTTCATCTTCAGATTCAGCATTGCAATATTTTCATTGAAGAGAGTGTCCAAGATTGTTGTCGGGAAGATGCATCAAAATTACTAGTTGCTTGATAATACACTTTGTTTTTCTCTTCTTTGTGTAGCTTTGTCTCTATGCTATTGATGAAACTAATTTTTAACTGGTACGTGTAAATGATCCAACCCATCATATCTATTGGAGTTAAACGTTTGCGGAAGCACATGAACAACACGAGGAAGAAGAAGAAGCTTGGAGCACATCACACAATACTGAATGTATTACCAGTAGAATGTACAAAGATAAGTAATCCATTAGGGCTATAGGCCTATATGCAAGCCGAGGGAAGAAACCTCCTAAAGAGGGAAAAAAGTATCCCAATGGTCCTAGTGTGTTTCACACATATCACTACCTAAATATATCAACAAATCTCCCTCGGGAGTGATGCGGTGAACAAGGAGCTCCCACTCATGTATAAGGAAGTGTCAAGCTATGTGGAATCAATCCATGAAAGGAAGTAAGCCCAAAGATTTATGAAAAGCTTCAAACTTCTCCCTAGGAAGAGCCTTCGTGAAAAGATTTGAAATGTTCATCTACATGGGCACATATGCCAAGCTGATCTCTCCAACAGAGAACCTCTCCCAAACATAATGATAATGCATCTCAATGTGCTTAGTGTGAGCGTGGAACACAGGGTTCCTCACAACTACCAATGCACTCATTATCAATGAAGATGGTGGTGGCAGAAGACTAACCAACACCCAAATCAGCCATAAGGCATTTGAGCCACACACACTCAATAGTCTCAATGAAAGCTGCCCTATACTCAGCCTCACAACTAGAAGTGTCCATGGTAGGCTGCTTCTTGCTCAACCAAGATATACATGAGCTACCAAGCTTGAAGCAAAAGCCACTAGTGGACACATGTGTCATAGAAACCAAGCAAGTCAAAGTTAGAAAAACATGCAAATTTGGCAGTAGTGATTCCACTTTGGGATAAAACAATCCAAGTATCCGGGTACTACTCAAGTAACGAATGATGTGCTTAACTACCTGCTAATGCTTGACTCCTGGGAAATGCATAAACCTACTCATCTATGAGACAAAAAACTAAATATCTGGCAAAGTAATGCATAAGTAATTCAAGCATCCAATAGCTTGCTGGTAGAGAACAACATCAAATGCATCTCTAGCACCATGAACACTTAATCATAAATCTATCTCCATAGGAGCGGCAATAGGTTTACAATAAGCTATTCCACCATCAACATGCATAAACTAAATGCCCAAATGATGATAACGTGTAAAGGCTGAGAAGTTGCATCAATAGGACTAGCACTAGACTATCCACCTATAAAAAGGAGCAGCAAAGTATCATACATGTCTTTGGAGCTAACAGATGTCTCCTTCGTACATTAAAGTAGCTGAATACCATCTTCCACAAAAACAACATCACGGCTAACCAAAATGCATTTAGTCTGTGGATGATACAAAGGATAGCCTTCACTTTAAGAACTGTACCCAACAAAAATACATTTTACTACTTTATCATCCAATTTCCTGCAATGTTGTTCAGGCACTAATGCATATGCCAAACAACCAAAAACACACATATGAGCAACAGAGGCTTGCGACCGTGTCAAGCCTCATATGGAGTGATAGATTGCAGTGCTTTAGTGGGACACCTGCTAAGTACACATGTTGCACAAATGATAGCCGCAAGCCAAAAACTATGTGGCAAAGCCTGACTCTTGACCATACACCTCACCATCTCCATGAGTGACCTATGCGTCCGTTCAGAAACTCCATTTTGTTGAGGTGTATATATGGCACTATACACTGATGTTTTATCCCATGTTCAACCAGAAATGCATTAAAGTCAGATGACATATATCCCCCCCTCGATCAAAATGGAGGGTGCCCATTTTACATGCTGACAGATTTTGAGCTAGAACCAAAAATTGTTTGAAGCACATGAGCACTTCGGACTTTGCTTTCAATGGATATACCCATGCATGCCTTGAAAAATCATCAATGAAAGTCAGAAAGTAAAGATAGTTTCCAAAAGAGGGTATCTGCATAGGACCACAACCATCACTATGAAGAAGCTACAATTTCTAAGTAGCTCGAATTGAACCATCTTTTGGAAAAGAGGAACGCTATATTTTGCCCAAAATACAGCCTTCACAGACATGTTTTCTGGGTGCCTCAAGTTTGGGCAAAGAGGACACCATTTCAGATTTTTGCAGGCATAACAAACTAGCAAAATTCAGATGACCAAAGCATGCATGCCAAAGCTTTGCATCTGACATAGCTTGAGAATCATGTGTTGCACATGTTGAATCATTCATAGATTTTTCATAGTCTATGAGCTTATATAGCCCACGACATAAAATGCTAGAAGCAATAATCATGTTGCCATTTGACAGATCATGAAAAGTACATCTTCATCAACAAATTTCACAACCAAGCAAGTCTTGGATAATGCATAAATTGATAACATATTTTTCTTGATCCCTGGCACAAATAAAGCATCCGACAAAGTGAAAGAACTACAATCAGCAGTAGTCAGAATTATCTTATCAACTCCCATGATAGGATAAGAGGAGTTGTTGGCGCATGTGATAGTATTCCCTATAGGGGCAGGCTCGAGTGAAGTGAAGAAACTGCACTACAAGGTAATATGTTTGGTTGCCCCACTATCAAAGTACCAAACATCTGAGTCTACTACAGACATACACTATTCAGGAGAAGATGGGTCAAAATTGCAAATAATAGTAAACACCCATTCTTCATTCTGCATAAGATTAGCAGACTTTGTTTTTGGTGTAGAGGCCTTTGCAACAACCATTCCAGCCTCTTTTTTTCTTTGCCTCTTTTGCAGCCAATTTTGGACAGTTCTTTATGACATGATCATTTCCTTTACAGTACTTACAAAGGAATTTCTGCTTTTCTGATTGCTTCTCATCTTTGTCTTCCTTCTTCGAATGTGCAACATTTGCAGATTTTTGCTTACTAGTAGATGAGCTCCATTTACCTTTGCCCTTTTCATTAGCCAAGAAAGCTTGATCTGCAACATGCATAATGGACCTGTTTTTCCTAGACTCATCTTCCTACAACAGAATAGAGACTAACTCCTCAAATGACAAGGAATTTGTATTGCCTTTGATCATCAAACGAAGAGTAGAAGGAAAACTCTGATATGAATTAGGAAGACCATTCAGAATGGTCTCCACAAGTGAGCTATCTGGTATAACTTTATCAACAGAAATCAATTGTTCCTTCAAGTCTTTGATCTTTGTCAGAAAATTTTCCATAGAATCACCTTCATTCATGTGCTCACTCTCCAACTGTTTTCGGAGGTAAGCAACACGAGCCTCATTCCTTGCCTGGTACAATGTGGTAAGTGGATCCCAAGCATCCTTAACTATTTTGCAAGAGCGAATGTGAGGAATAATGGCATGTTTGATAGACATGGCTATTAATGCATGTGCCTAAGCATCTCTTCCATCCCAACAAATTTGCTCTACAGTAGGTGCAGTAGAAACCGCAACACGAATGGGAATCTTAAGAATATGAACATCTTCAATGCCATGTGCATCAACTTCTATATTTGCAGGTGTAATAGGACATTTTTCAACATATTGCACAATGTTCCATAGTCCTTTTACAACCAATACATGTCACATCGTATAAGCCCACAATGGGTAATTGGTACTGTCTAAGTTATCTTGAATAACCAACATAGGGAATACATCACTGCTTTTGGCCATGGCCACTCACTAAAATACCTAGATACAGAAAAATGATTGTATCTGAAAACGTTGAGGAAATTACCCTGACAACTTCTGCTAAACTTATAGCAGACTTCAAGATGCTTATATTGGCGAACCAAAACCTATATATCTTTGGCACAAAAATATGAAATAGCCTACACAAGCAGTATGATAGTGCATTCGGAGGTTGAAATGAGCTTAGATCGTAATTTTGGCATGAGAAAGTGAAGCTATTTTGATCTCCTAATCACCTTGAGTATGCTTACCAAATTTCGTATGATTCTGAGACTATGACTGGAGGGGTGTTGACAATGCCCTAGATGAAGCGGCGACTTGCTCTGATACCAATTGTTAGAGTTAGACGTCTGCGGAAGCACACAAACAACATGAGGAAGAAGAAGAAGAAGCTTGTAGCACAACACACAATATTGAATGTATTACCACTAGAGTATACAAAGATAAGTAACCCATTAGGGCTATAGGGGTATATGCAAGCTAGGAAAAAAACCTCATAAAGATCATCAATATCATTAAATGTGAAGCTCATTTCGTCTTCAAATTCAGCATTGCAACATTTTCATTGAAGAGAATATCCAGGATTGCTATCCGAAAGATGCACTAAAATTACTAGTTGCTTGATAATAAACTTCGGTTTTCTCTTCTGTATGTGCCTTTGTCTCTATGCTATTGATGAAATAGATTTTTAACTGTTACGTGTAAATGATCCATCCCATCATATCGTTAATGTGAAGCTGATTTTGTCTTCAAATTCAACATTGCAACATTTTCGTTGAAGAGAATGTCCAGGATTGCTGTTGGGAAGATGTGCCAAAGTTAGTAAAAATTGTCTACTTCCTCTGTTCATCAGCCGCTATCCAAAAGACCCAAGACTTTGGAACCGTTGGCTAAAGAAAACTGTGTACTTTTGAAGCTTTATTGCCTCAAATCTGTACCGTTTGGTTTGATGAGGAAAACTTGAAGTACAAACTTGAAGTACCATTCGCTTTTACGTTCTAGTGCACTTCATTTCCTGTTGAGAGAAAAGACGAGAGAAAAGAAAGAGAGAGGTGAGAGAAAAGAGAGTAAGTGAGTGAAGAGGGAGTGAAGTGAAGAGAGTGAAAAGAAGAAAAGAGAGAGAGACAGAGAGAGTAAAGCGAGAAAAAAGAGAGATAAGAGAGAGAGTATAGAGATAGAAGAGAAGAAGAGAGAGAGTATATAGAGAGAGGAGAGAAGAAGAGTGAAGGGAGAGAAGATAGAGAGTGAGAGAAAACAAAGTGAGTATAGAAAGAGTGAGAGAAGTAAAAAAGAGAGGGAGTGTAGAGTGAAGAGAGACAAAAAGAAAGAAAACAAAAAAGAGAGAGAATCAATAGAGAGAAATTTAGAGAAATTTGAGAGAAAGAAAGACGAGTGAAGAGAGAGAAAGTAAGAGGGAGAGAGAAGAGCAAAAAGAGAAGAGAAAACGGGAAAAAGAGAGAAGAGAAGAGAGAGAAAGTGAGTGAGAATTAAAAAAATAGAGGTAGAAGAGAAGAGAAAAGAAAGTGAAAGAGTTGGGAGAGAGAGAGAGAGGGAGAGAGAGAGAGAGAGGAAAAAAGAGAAAGAAGAGGGAAATAAGAGAGAAGAAAGAGAAGAAGAAGTGAGAGAAGAGAGAAGAAGAGAAAGAAGTGAAAGAAGCAAGAGAAAAGAGTGAGAGAAATAAGTATGAGAGAGAAAGTAGAGAGAGGGGAAAGAAGGAAGAGTGATAAGTGGAGAGAGAGAGAGAAGAAAGTAAAAGAGAGAAGAGAAGAGTGAGAGAAAATAATGTGAGTACAGAGAGAGAGAGAGAAAACAAAGTGAGAAGAGAGAGAAATGAAGAGAGTGAAAAAAGAAGAGTAAGAAAGAAGAAAAAGAAGAAAGATAGAGAGAAATGAGAGAAAGTAAGAGAAGATTGAGAGAATAAATTCAAAGAAGAAAGAAGAGAGAGAGAGAGTGTGCGTAGAGAGACAAAAGAGAGAAGAAAGAAAGAAAGAGATTAAACGAGTGTATAAGAATAGGGAATGAGTATATGTGTGAAGCTAATCTTGAATTGACTATTTTAAGCTAAGGTGACAAAGAAAAGAGGCATAAGTTTCAAAAGTTAATTGCTCTCTCCTTGACATTTCTCATTTCTTCAATTGAATCCTTTCATTTGACATTCTTCAATTCTTATATACTTTGAAGCTCTTCTTCAAAGATTAAAATTTTGAGGGTTTCTTTGCATTACAAGGATTTCGTGTACTTTTGTGTATTGGAAAGGTTTTGAACATTAACTTCTTTTTCATCATGAAAAACTTGATCTTGTACTAAGGAATTTCAGGACAACCCAAAAGAGGCAATGGAGATTTTATTGCAAGACTATTTTGCTGAGATTATGGCTTCTCAGAAACAACCCAAAAGAGGCAATGGAGATTTTATTGCAAGACTATTTTGCTCAAATTATGGCTTCTCAAAGTAAAAACAATCACTGCCTTTGATGCTTGGTTGAATTGTGAAAGAAAAAGGCAAGTTTTCAAGTAAGAACATAGCTGAGTTTTATCAATATTATTAAAACAAAGCTCAATTCTATGATATTCTTTTTTTATTTTGTCGTTGATGAAAATGTTTGTGTATTTTCAAGCATCCAAAATCCTCTTAACATATCTTTCAAGCCGAACTCCATTTATCTAACTTTTTTATGCATGAATACTCTTTATTTGGCATCTCTTGTGATTCGATAACATGACTTCAAGCCATCCCAACCCTCAAGGCATGCAGTATTCTTCCAACGATTGACTAGTTCATTACATAAATTGCTTCTTGCCTTATGCATATGGGCATATTCTCCTTGTTTAAATGCAAGGATAACAAAGCTGTTATTTGAAACTTTTTCATTTATCATGTTGTATGAATTCAACACCTTCATAATATGATCAACTTCAACGAATGAAGTGGTTATATCCTAATATTGAGTAATCCACACAATATAATGGGCCTCATTAAATTCATTATGTCCTATTATCAATTGATTCCAATCTCCAAGTCAATATTGTCAAATGGTCTTCCATATAATATTCACATCATCAATACATGAGAGAAATAAATTAGTGTATCATTTTAATCTCTCTTTGCACATAGATAATTATGTTTAGTATCAATTTATCTTAAGGATTTCATGATTTTTATGAAACTTCTAACGAGACTAGGAAATAGGGTTATTTATGTTCAAAAATTTTGTTCTTGATCTAAAAATGTTCTCTTTTCTAGGTTGGACAAATCGGTCTAGTTCATCCATTGATATTCTTCATATGGATTCCATTTAGAAGTACATGATCTCACCAAATTCTACTCCATTGATAGGAAAATGATACATTAGCTGTACTCCATTGGTTAGGTAAGCTAAGCATACAAGACCAGTAACATTACTATCTCATTAGTATATATTTCATATAAAACAATGTTCTTCACTCTTATCATGTTATAAAATTACTAGTGACATTAGCAAGGGGGTTATCGTAATTTGTTTGCATAACTTATTCCTAGTTTAAAAGCATGCACTCTTTTTCAGGTTAGGGACAAAAAATCTAGTTCATCATAGATATCCTTCCTATGGCCTCATACAAGAAAATCTTCTTAATTCCTCTTTGAATAATTATATACCTTCCTCAATTATAATACAAACGTTTTAATAAGCATAAAAAATACTGAATGAAAAACAAGATGTTTGACTTCAACTTTCTTATGTATATTATGTACATTGTTAAAAACAAATATATGAGCCACTTTAAATACAATATTGCAAAGAACACATTGCAAGACCACTTCAAACTTGTGAATCAATAATAGAAAGAGATTAGATCCATCTTTTGTGTGTATGTTAGATGCCACTTATGCGGGTGAACTATGGGCCACATGACATTCATATCTTCATGTTGATTTAGCTCCTTAGGATCATGCAATCTCCATAGATCTTTACCATTTAGAAATACACCCAAATTCACATACATACATACATACATACACACACACATACATACATAGATTCATATATACATATGTACATACCTATACATACACAAACATGAATACATACAAACACCTACATACATGTGTGTGTGTTTGTGTGTGTATATATATGTGTGTGTGTGCATGTATGTAGGTGTGTTTGTATGTATTCATGTTTGTGTATGTATAGGTATGTACATATGTATATATGAATCTATGTATGTGTGTATGTGTGTGTGTATGTGTGTATGTATGTCTGTATGAGAATTTGGGTGTATTTCTGAATGGTAAAGATCTATGGAGATTGCATGATCCTAAGGAGCTAAATCAACACACACACACACACACATATATATATACATATATATATATATATATATATATATATATATATATATATATATATATATATATATATATATATATATACATATACATATACATATACACACACATATATACATATATTACATACATACACACAAATATATGTGTGTGTGTAAATATGTATGTACATGCATGCATGCAAACATACATACACAACTACACATGCATTCATACATACATATATGCTTTCATGCACATAAATGGATTCATAAATACATACATACATTCATCCATATATACACACGTATCCATTGATAAACATACATACACACAAATCCACACATACATATGAGTTAGAATGCATGCAAACATATGTATGTACATGCACATATGTTCATACATACACATACATGTATACTCACATGCATAGACATACAATCATCCATACATCCTTCCACCCATATATGCATACATACATACATGCATACATGAAGTTACATACACATATACACATACATGCATCCATGTATGCACAAATAAAATGATATGTACATACACATATCCATACATACAAACAAACACATGCATGCATGTGTACATATGTAGAAATATACATACGTACAAAGATATGTAAATACAAAAAATACACACACACACACATACATACATGCATAAATACATACATACGTACATACATACATACATACACACACACATACATAGAAATGCAAAAACACACCAATACATCCATGTATGCATGCATACATACATGTATATGTATATATGGACATCTGTACATACATTCATACATACATAAACACACACACATCCATACACACAAGTATATATATATATATATATATATATATATATATATATATATATATATATATATATATATATATATATATATATATATATATATATATATATATATATATATATATATATATATATATATATATATTCATTGCTACTTCTTACACGCATACACAAATACATACATGCTAACATATGTACAAACCTACACATAATTAGATTTACGTACATGCCTTCGTACTTATGTCCATTTACAACATATACATGCTTACAGCTAGATACACAAGTTTATGTAATGAGAATGGTTTGCTTATAAACACTATGCATGCAAAGCTACTCACTGTGTGGTGAGGTATTCATAGTTCAACGAAAGTACAAAAATTCCGAAAAGATGCGGTTTACAATGGAAGAAAACAAAACACTTTACTATTAAACATTATCCTTGATACCATATATTGGTAGCCCTGTATAGTTCGACACGATAAGAAAAAAACTGGAACTTATGCATCGAATATCACCTTTCATAGTCATCCATGTGGGCGAAATATTAAAGAGGTCTCCTATACATGACGACTTAAAAGGCGTCTCCAGGTGAAAGGAATAGAAGTGACACAAAATGCTTCAGATTTATCTGCATCATAGGACTTCTCACATGGTTAAACGCTATGATGATGCAAATAAAGTCACTTTAGATCACACTGCATTTAGGGAAAGAAGGGACTTCCATCTTTCGCCTGCACGTTGCAGATGCTTCATGAGATGGATTGAGCATACCCCACATAACCTGCACATCTTCATAACCACAAGACTGCACATGGTAATATAACTTCGAGAAACCCTCGTCAACTGAAAGAGAAAAAACAGCTGTTACGAGCTCATCGTTACAAAGTCAAAAGCATGTTTGGAGAAAATAAAACTTGAAAAAACCCTCATGAACTGAAACAGATATAATGGTCGCATACACTCAACATTACAAAGTCCGAGCTGTCTCAATGGAGGACATGGAAGTATGTTGCAATGCAGAACATGAGGTCAAACCACAGTGTATGCCATAGGGTTCGCTTTGAATACTGATACGATTTACTATGGAGAATAATTACAGTATTGGCGATACGAGTCTCTACCATGGCCATGAACATCTTCACAAGGACACTGATAAAATTGCAAAGACATGAAATGAGTTTTACGGGTTTGTTTCCAGTCGCCCTTTGTGTACTCATTTGAGCTTCGTTTTGAAGCCAATAGATGTTGGCTGTTATGGAAATCATTCGTGCAATGTTCTCAATTTCTTGAGCCTCGCAGAGGAAAACCCTCGGGGACGCGAACGATGAAGAAATGACCCTCCTGAGAGAGCAGAAATCTTAGTAAAATCGCAAAACAACCCCGCTCGGAAGGAGCAAGAAGCTTAAATAATTCGCCACCTCTCTTCTCTCTCTGCATCGATCTGTGGAACAGGATCATTGTGAGGAGCTACGAGGGACTAGAAACAGATTTACACAGCCATGCGATGTTGAGAGAGGGATAGGCGGAAGGTTCCATGACTTACTTGTGTTTTGACGACGGCTGCGCGGCCGGTGTATGAGCGGAGTCGAGCTCCAGGCGCGACGGAGAGGCCCCACAATGAAGCGGCTCAGCCAAGCCATCCAAAGCGTATCGTTGGGTTGCTGGGAAAAGGGTTGAGCACCTAGGGTTTTCGATGACGGAAACAAGCTGGATCTACCGGAGCACGCAGGAAGCAGCGAGCGCAGATGAGGAGAGGAGGAGGAGAAGATATGCACGCGAAAAAGAAAGAGGGACAAGATATGCGGACATCCAGACTTCCTGCCTCTGCATGAACAGAAGGAAAACGGAAGAAAACAACGACGAAAGCCTTTTCGGTCCGCAGGCTTTCTACATGACACAGATGATGCAACCTATTATAAATGCCCACGTGTAGTTCTAAGTAAATATAAAGCTCTTTTTTCAATTCAAGAATGTAGAAAGTGGATACTTGAAATGTCGTACAACACCAAAGCAAATACCAAACCTAGCTCACATAGCAAAGAGGTTTACCACACGTAGCTCACGTAGCAAAGAGGTTTACCAAGCCAAGCTTACACTTTTCCTTATTTGATGGCTACCTTAGGTCCCACATGCCATGGTGAACACTTCAAGGAGAAGAGAGTCTACTTACCAAGGTAAAAAGCTCATCAAGAGGAAAGCCCACTTTGCCAAGGTGAAGAGCTCAACTAGAGCAAAACCCACTTTACCAAATTGCAAAAGAGTAGAGTGCATTTGCAGCAAAGGGCCTCCATCAAGATGTGGATATGAACTTGGTGCAAGAGAGAATATTGTCTTTTTCATTTAGAAAGCAGAATTTTTCAGTATAGGCCATTGCCAGGAGCAACACGTGTGGTGTTCACATATGTTAATAGGATCCGCATTGACCTCTTCATGAATACCATGCACATCCACTTCGTTAGAGATGGTCTATATTGTTCTTCCCTACCAATCATTTAGATAAGAGATGGAGAGAAGAAATAGACTTAACCAACCTCAATGTGACACTTGCCTTTATACATGAAAGAAAGAAAACTTGATTGAAGGTACCAAGGGGCCCTCACATAAAGATGGACCTCACTCCTCTCTCTCTCTCTTCCACTCTCTCTCCATCTCTTCTCTCTCTTCCTTTTGTACGTTTGTGAGGTGAAGAATCCTACCCTAGAATACGCCTTTGTATTTTACCTTGAACGACTAACATCGCTTTGACACCCACCACATCCCTTTGTCAATCTTCAAAGTTCAGCTTTTATGGGGACGGCCTCTACATTCAAGGAGATATGCCTTGTACTTATCTTCATCCTTAACGATATCCTTAACACATTTTACTTGTCTTCATCCTTGACGATATCCTTAACACATACATGAGGCATGCATAATGGCCTATTAAGATATCTTATGAAGCATCACATCTTGCATGCCCAAAAAGCTTTTCAAATATAGATTCAATACTATGGTTGCACCTAAACATGGTATAATAAAGATGGAGTCCTCGTCTTGGAGTGAAAGAAATGAACCCAAATCTTTATGAATATTTGCTCATGTAATAGTAAAAGAATTGAAGCAAAAGTCCGCATGTGCATATCTTGGTGGTCGGGCTCATCGCCTCTGAGGTGAGAAGTGAGGGTTCAATCCTTGGATGTTGCAGGACACTCCCCTCCTTGGGTGGAAGGGATGACAAAAAGGCCACTGGGTCAATTGACCATGCCCTTTAGGCACCCTCATTTGATCTCATCTTTAGCCTTTGGGCCCATCAAACCAATTCTAGTGTTATGAACCATCCCTTCCCAAGCTCTACCCTAGTGGATTTTCATGTTCTATAATCCCATCCATATCAGGCATCTAACCCCTACTTTGTAGGATATGAAGGCTCCATGGGTACAATGCCCACCTTCATTTATACTTTTCATTAGTTCAAGCTATTCTAAAAGATTAGGCCTCCGGCCGAACTTCCTTTCAAAAAAAAAAATGCAGCTAAATTCTTTGAAAAAGAGATTTTTAAAAAAAGAAAAAAAATGCAGCTTCAAAGAGTGTGCATGGGACTCCGGAGGGGCCCTCTATATACCTTTTTCCCTTTCAGCACAATGGCACCAATGGATGGGCCATTTATATTTTGTTCAAGAATGGTTTATACAGAATTTCCAATTATAATTTGGCTTTTCTTATGCCTTCTTCCTTTTCTTGAGTATGAAACTTCTCAAGTGAAATGCACTCATTGGCTAGGCGACCCCAAATCAAATGGTACCTCACCCCAATATGCTTGGTCTTTGCATGATAGATTGTAATAGCACTCAAACTATCCCTTAGTAAACAAGGTATATGTTGATGTATACCCATGTTAGAAGCTGAATAAGAGAGCCATAGTGCCTCTTTGCATGCCTCGCTAGTTGCAACATGCTTTTTTGTAAAGGAAACACTTGTACATTCTTGAAAATAAGGTCTCTTAGAAATGATAAATGAAGTGATATATTTACCTTAAGTACACAATATGTTATCTACACAACTAGCATAGTTAGAATTTGTGTTTGCAATTATAGATGTATCTTCTCTAACCAAATATAGACACTTATTCTCAATGCCACAATGTTTAGTCTTGTAGCTACCATACCATACATAAGACTACAAGAATAAATTGATAAGGAATTTCGGTCATTAATTCCTTCTCCTCATCACATTTGGGGAAATTACCTTTTCTCAATATTACATATGTGGGTAATTTTATACTCAGTGCCTTTCCATCATGCATATTAAAATACTTTTATACTCAATACTTTCCATCGTGCATCTATTAATCCTATCACGAGAAATGTGCATGCAAAGGATTAGTTGGTATCCCCCAAATTGGTCATATCAAATATATCACTCATTTGTTTCTTTAGTAATCATAAATATTTTGAGGAATGCTTGGAAATCAATATATCATCAACATAAAGTATCAAGAGCTTTCGTTTTTTAGCATCACTTAGTATAGAGATAATGATTTTTATTTCTTTTAAAATAGCCTTTAACCTTCATGAATGCATCAAACTCTTCATACCATTGTCTAGGTGTTCATTTGTCCAAATGAGCTCTTCTTAATCTTACATACTAGAGTCTATTTTCCAAGAGCTAAAAACCCCTTTGGTTGTTCCATGGATACTTTATTTGTGAGATCTTCATGACAGGAAACAATCTTTATAACACTTGGACCAAATCGTAGTCCTTTTTTGAAACGAAATAAAACAACATGCATAAGGTAGCCACCTTGACCACTAGAGAAAAGATCTCCTCAAAATCAACTCCTTGATGTTGTTGAATCCCTTCACAAATGAGATATGATTTATACTTTATGGTTGTTGATCATAAGCACTAGCAACCTATTGTTGTTGAATCCCTTCACAAATGAGATATGATTTATACTTTATGGTTGTTGATCATAAGCACTAGCAACCTATTGATGAACATCTTCATGAACAACCTTATATGTCATATTTTCTTGCATATTATCAAGAGGATTGGCATCCTCAAACAAACTGTTCTCCTTCCAATCTCTTTAATAGGATGTATATCATCTTCATTTCATTGAATATGATATTGAACAAGTTCTAAGTGTTGAGCCAAAGAGTCAATATGCATTCTATGCACATTCCTAGTCTGTTTATGATGCTAAGAATGCTAAAAAAATTGGACATTGAAAAATGAAAACACAAATAAATATCCAGAATGAGAGAGACTTTCCATTCCACTATGTGAGATATAGCCTAAATGGCCATGCCATGAAAAAGTAATGGGTTGATCTGTAATAGCCAACATGTTCTCTTTCTAGAGTAAAAATAGTGGATAAAGTGATCCAACTTCATCTCCTTGTGATATGAAAAAGGACTAAACATTAAAAACAACCTTATAACAAATTTCATCCAACTAAGCAATCAAACTATAGGAAAGTTCAATTACATGACAAAAATTATGCATAGTGAGCTATGAACCGTCACCAAAATGAACTATGACATCTCCAATCCTAGTGACACAACACTAATATCAATCACTAAGTCTCATTGAACCAAGAGACGTTGCTACATAAGTTGAAAACCACTCTATATGTGGTTTAACATGAAAGAATGCAACAAAATCAAACATCCATGTATGGGAAGTAAATCAGCCATAAGTGCTTCGAAACGCATAACACTATCAAATGTGAAGGCATCAACATCATCGTGAATAACAATTATTTCCTCTAACTTCACTAATGAAGAAGGACATGCATGCAGTTGTTTAACATGCCCATTGGTACGTTCTTTATTTTTGGAATTCTTTAAAGTTAAAAGTCTTTCTTCATATACCCTTAATTCTTTTGCAAAGGCAGCATTCTACATTGTTGTTCTTGGACTTACTTCTACTCTTATCACATTGGCCATCTTTACCTCTACTCTTGCTTCTACCATGTTGTTGCTCCTTCTTACCATCACTAGAGCCATGCACATTATAGGCATCTCCATGATATGTAGCAACCATAGATGCCCTGGACATCTCTTTACGTAACAAAGCACCGTATAGGTCATCCTAGATCAGCTTTCCACCAGGTGCACTATTCCGAATATTTGTGTCAAAAGTACCCCACAATGCTTGTAGAGTCATAACAAGAAAACTCCTTTCATCTCATCTTCCATATCCAACTTTTGCACTTGCAACTGAGAGAGCATACCAAACTCTTTCACATGAGAACTAACAGTGTATGTGTCTTGAGTGTGTGAGTCCTATGTTGGTTTTTTAATCCCACAAGCAATATTAAGAGAATCTATAGAGAGATAAGGAGAGAGAAAAGTAGAGAATATGTACATAAGAGAGATGGCAAAGGAGCAAAAAATCTCCAAAATATAATTAAGATTTAATAAAAATACTTACAAAAGAGCTTCCCTAACTCCAAATATGGAAGAGCTTGAGAACTAAGCTATGATCCAATATGCAAGCATGTCTAAGAACAAATCTTTTTATAGTTTTTGAAGCATCCACAAAAAAATTATTAAAGCTAAAAAAAAAAAAAAAAAATCTAAAAAACAAAACAAACTTCTAAAAGAAAATTTGTGCCAAAAAATAGAGATGGCCTTGTATGTGCTTTACTTTTTACAGATTTTCTTTTTGGTTGATTCTGGGTCGTTTGATTCTCAACCATAACTAGATGATATCCTTTTTGTAAGTTAAATCCTGGTCCTTGGTTCATAATTTGATGAAACCTATCAAAACATAAAATACACACATACACACACACAAACAAGATGATATAGTTTAACATGAATAGTTGATGGATGAAGTATCATCATCCACTCCATGAATGTCACCTTGGATATCTCCTTCTGCTACTTTTCCTTGTTCATCATTCTTTCTCAAATAAAATTCTATTTTATGTTTCTTTCCACCACAAAATTTTGCAAGGGTTGATAATAAAATGATTTATCCCTTTATGGGTTTCTCTTCCATAATGCTTATATTTCTTGAAATTGTTTCATTATTATTGTATGTGACATGCCATTTAAATTCTGTTCTACCCTTAACCTTTTCTCCTCCCTTTGGATTGCTTCCATTACACTCTCAAGATTTGAACTTTTCTTGTTCCGTAGAATCATGAAAATCATATTACATGAAGGAGGTAAACTCTTCAGAAGAATTGCTACTACAATTTTGTTTGAAATAGGATTGTTCATCCTAGGAAACTGAGCTGTGTAGCTCTTAAACTTGCTCACATGCTCTGCGACTGATGTTGATCCTCTCATTTCTATTTGGATTCTATGTATTTTTCAAGTCTTGTGTAGAGTACTATGCATGGCATCTGGAGCTCTATTTTCTACGACGAGGGTATCATCATGGAGCTCTTAAAATAGAGAATCCACCACAGTGCATTGCGATTGCAAATCTTCAATGTATGTATGTATGTATGTATGTATGTATGTATGTATGTATGTATGTATGCATGCATGCATATATGTATACATGTATATACATATGTATATATGTACATACATAGATATGTATGTACATACAGACATATGTATGTACATACAAACATATGTATGTATGTGCATAAAAATATATGTGTGTCTGAATGTGTGCATGCATACATTCATGTATGTATGTATATATGTATGTATGTATGTACATATGTATGTATGTATGTATGTATATATGTATGTATGTATATTTGTATATATGTATGTATGTATGCATGTATGTACATATGTACACTTATTTATGTATGGGAGTTAGATCTCTCTTGGTAACGAGTGGTAGCAATTACTCAATATTCAAGCACTCATAATTCAACACAATTTGGTCTCTATAATCTCTAATTTTTGTAACGCCTTTTCATATTACTTGAATGATCAATGGACTCTTTGGAACTCACTGGAAATTTATAAAGTGAATTGTCTCATTGTCTCACATCTCCGAAGAGAGTGGGATTTTCTCTCCAAATTATGCATAGATACTTACACACATATGCATGCATATATACATATTCACATGCATGATTACATATGTACAAATATACATGCGTACATATATATAAACATGTATAATGGGCGGACCTATGCATGCATGGATAATCCATCAATAAAACTCGAAACACAAGGATAATCACCAAAGGACAATGTATAGCGCTTCTAATCACTCAAGAACACTAGAACAGAGAAAAAGAACTTGCACAACTTGCACAAGATAAGAGAAGATTTGACGGAGCAGAGTAGACAAGATGTGATGCAAAGAAAGAGAATATATGGTATTATAAATTTGAATCAATTGGATACAATAGCTTCTCGCAATCTCACTCTCAATCACAATCAGAAGGTAATTCTCTTAGTAGTCAGTTGCTCTTTTTTGAGATTCAAACAAGAAAAATATGCATGCTAAAATTTTGCATTTGAAATGGCTTGTAAATCTTATATTGCACATGCATAATCATCCATAGAATTTCCATAATTTGTCAGCTTATACAACCCATGACACCACATATTAGATACAATAATTTTGTTTCCAACGAAAGGATCATGAATTGTACACTTTTCATCAATAAACTTTACCACCATGGCAATATTGGTGAGTGTTGACACTGATAATAGATTGTTGATCTATGGCACATAAGAGACATTTGAAAAACTGAACGTATTACCATTAGCAAGAGTAACTATTCTTCCAACTTTGATGATAGACGGTAGGATATGAGTAGTTGTTTGCATATTTGATAGTATTCCCATTTGGACAGGCTCATGTGGGATAAAGAAACTACATTGAGAGGTAATATGTTTCGTCATAACACTATCAAAGTACCAAACATCATAACTACATTGTGTAGTTAATTCCTTCTAAAGGAGGAAAAGCTCCAATAGTCCACAATGTATTCAACACATCACCATAAAAAATATTATAACATATTGTCAGGCCACCGTAATATTATCCAGTAGAATAATTGTAATTAGGAAAAGACGCGCACTGAAAGGGTGTTATGGCAGGTTTGTTGAAGATCTGGACTGGTTGAAGGCGTCCACGGGTACGAGCAAGGATCCATTGAAACAAGTGTATTGCACAAAATGTAAGAACTCGGGACACACCACTTCTACTTGTGCATTAAACCAAATGTACTGAGCTATTTGTAATACGGCGAGTCACTCTACCGAAACGTGTCCATATAATGCGAAAGTACATACCAGGTCAACCGTAAATGCTATCATACAGGGGCAGGGACAACAGGCTACCCATTATGTACCACTGCATTTGAGGAATACTTCTTACCAAAGTTATAAAACCTATAAGGGACCGCGAGCAAACAACTTCGGCCAGACCCAATGGCACTCCGGTCAATCGGGTGAAGGCATATCTCTTCCACCACAAAGATGCCAAATTTGTGGTGAGATTGGACATATCCACAATATTGCAAAGAGGCGTCCGAGTATGATAAATGACGAAAAGAACGACAGCATCCAATGGCAAACATGGTATATATTTTAGCAATAGATACTCAAGCGGCAGTAATTCAAACACGGTCCGGTAAGAAATTACAACCAGCTACTGAGATTTTTGAGCCTAGCATTCGAGAACAACAGAGAGTTTTTACCAAAGCCAGTACGTGGGCCAGTCAAGAACCAACTGTTTTTCCTGATCCAGTACCTGTGGTCCAACAGACAGTACCGAATCTACCATCGAAAGAACAAAGTCCGGTGAAAGTGTCGCCGGAAAGTCCACCGAATTCGATATCGGGTACATCAAATTTTGACTCTGTGTGGAATATTCTATCACAGGCATCTATTATAATACCATTGGGGCAATTGTTAGCCTTGGTTTGGGGTGTACGACAATAATTTTGGCAACAAATTAGTCCAGGATCTTTGTGTACACCTGCTACGACAACTATCAGCCCAGAAATTGATTCTACGGTGGATCATGTTGTTCCTTTAATTACGGTATGGTATAAAAACCACAAAATTACTCAAGTGTTAATTGATGGAGGCTCCGGTGTGAATATTGCTACAACCTCCCTTTGTAAACGATTAGGATGGACTTAGATTGAACCTGTTCGATTTTTTGTGAGAATGGCAGATCAATCTAGGGTCCATCTAGTGGGTTTGGTACGTGATACACCCATTACTCTTCATGGGGCAGTGTTCAAAATGACTTTTGTGGTCCTAGAATTACCTGACTCAAGTCTGGATTAAAACTTGCTATTCTGGAGGCCCTACTGAAACAAGCCAAAGTATTGCAGGACTCGTCTGCACACAAACTTATTTTCAAAAGTAATCATCGGAAATATGTAGTACCCTTGGACGAGATGAAGCCTTGCGACCTTCATGCTTGACCTTATGAATCTGAACCTGTGCATATGCTGGATGGACTTTTCGATGATGAAGAAGAAGCTTTGCTCAATGCTAACCAGGATCTGCTCGCTGTGGGTACAGTCGATTTACAAGTGGTTGTAGATAATTGGAATCCGGTCGTGAAATGTAGTTCCGATTACCGAAGAAGTGGACCCAATTCTGGATCAAGCTTTGAATGCCCAGAATTTACACCACTTAATCCAGTCACCTAAGGATATATCCATGCCACGATAGTTTTATGTACCGGAAGATCAGCTCATCACCTGCAATCTGGGAAATGAGGGTACACCACGATTGGTCAAGCTTAATGCTGGGTTACCGGAAACTTTTCAAAATGATCTACTATAGTTGTTGACAGAGTTTCAAGATGTCTTTGCATGGGATTATCGGGATATGAAATGGTTGGACCCTCGCATCTATCAACACCATGTGATGCTGAAATTGGATGTGCGTCCAATCAAAAACCCAGTTATTGCATGAACCCTAATTATGTTGCTCAAGTGAAAGCTGAATTGGATCATTTGTTGAAAGTAGGTTTCATCGTCCCCACTGAGCATGCAGAATGGATATCGCCTATTGTCATTGTCCCAAAGAAAAATAAGCAGTTGCGTATATGTGTGGATTATCGCCTTTTTTTGGATACGATGCTCGATGATATTGCCGAACGAGAAATGTATTCCTTTCTGGATGGTTATAGTGGCTACAAACATAGATTTCCTAGGTGTTACAAATGTGGTCGAACTTATAGTTTATGGCTGACTAGGCCACTATATGTTTTGTTAAAGAACATATAGAAAAGTTTCCGGTGGCCATTTGGCCTTTCACATGGACACTAAGAGTAACAATATCCCTCTAAAGGAAAATATGGCCAAATTAAAGATGATAAAGAACACCTCAGTGTAAGTATACAAACTATACCTCCCACCTAATGGGCATGTTACACAATATATGAGTAACTGTGCAAGATCATGAATCAACTAACTCCCATCAAGTGAGAACAATGTCGAAAGCTATCCTACAATAGTGCTTTAGTCAAAGCATCTACAACATTATCTCGAGTACAAGCCTTCTCAAAAACAATGCACTCAATGGATAAGCTGTCTCTAATCAAGTGATACCTCACCTTGAATTGTTCTTTGCATGATAGATCAGATTCTTAGCAGAATCAATGGCACTCTGACTATCACTAAGCAAATGAGGTACATGTTGAGGTAGAACCATATCACAAGCAAGACTAGGAAGCCAAAATTCTTCCTTACATGCCTCAATTGATGCAACAAACTCTACTTTTGTAGTGGAAACAATTGTACATTCTAGAAGATGTAGAGATCTCCAAGAGATAGCACCTTCAACAAAATGAAAAATGTACCCTAATGTAGACTTTGGGTTGTCTACACAACCAACATAATCAAAATTTGTGTAACCAATAATGGATTCCTTTCCTCTACCCAAGCATAGACACTTATCCTTAGTGCTACTCAAATATATGAAAATCATCTTGATAGCTTCTCAATGCTTCTTGGAAGAATTAGATATATATCTGCTCACAAAGCCCACTACAAATGCAATATCTGGTCTCATGGCTTAACATGAGACTACCAACAATGGATTGATAAGGAATTTTGGATGAATTCCTTTTCTTCCTCTCATTTGGGGCAATCATCCTTGCTCAATTTCACATATGTGTGTAAAGGTGTGCTCAATGCCTAATTGCCACCATCCACATTGAACTTGTGAAGTACTTTAGACATGTACTCAATTTGAGACAAGTATATGCATCTTTTAGTCCTATCAAGAGTAACATGCATGCAAAGAATATGCTTGACATCCCCTAAATCCTTCATATCAAATGTTTCACTCAACTTCTTTTTGAGAAATGAGAACTCATCAGAGGACTTCCCAACAATCAATATATCATCAACATAAAATATCAAGCATAACAAGCTTCCATATGTGCATCTCTTTGTGTATAGTGATTCTCATTGCTTCAAGAATAGCCTTGAGACTTCACAAAAGCATCAATCTTTTGGTACCATTGTCTAGGGGACTATTTAAGTCCATATACGTTCTTCTTTAGCTTACAAAACTATAATTCCTTTGCCAAGAATGACATAACCCTCTGGTTGTTCCATATAGATCTCATATGTAAGATCTCCATGCAATAAAGAAGTGTTCACATTGATTTGGACTAGCTCTTAGGCCTCCATTGCAATGAATCCAAGAAACATGTATAGTGTAGCCGCCTTGATTATTGGAGAGAAGACTTTCTCAAAATCAACACCATGTTGTTGTTTAAAACCCTTTGCAACAAGTCATACTTTATACTTTGGAGAAGCACTATCTTATGTGAATTTAAGATCATATACCCATTTACATGGTAAAGCTTTCCTGCCCTTTGGAAAATGTATTAAATCCCAAGTACCATTTTTGTGAAAAGAATCCAATTCACCCCTCATGGCATGCTTGCACTTGACATGATCCTCTATCTACATAGCCTCTTTCTAGAAAGAAGGCTCACCAACATCTATTAGCATAACAAAATCCAAACCTAGAACATATCTATTAAGTGGACGTGAGATATGTGTAGAACGTCTCAATGGTTGTTGAACAGGAACATTTGCACATTGATCTAATTGGGCATTCTCCTAAACATTCCTATGTGTATCTTTTTTATGTATTCTAACTACATTACTAGTATCCTCAAACACCAATCATCTCACTTCAACCTCCTTAATTGGTTGTTTATGCATCTTAGACTCATTGAAAATGACATCACTACTTTTATTCATTGACCCTGTTTCAAGATCCCATAAGGGATATTGAAACTGGCCTTTCTAAACCATATGCGAAAAAATGAACTTCTTTGACTTAAAGTTCAGCTCCTGTCTAAGACTATTGGGTATATGAACATATGCTTCACACTCAAAAACTCAAAGATGATCACAATATGGTAGCTTCCCTAATCAAAAATCTTTTGCAACTTTTAGACCTTTGGCAATACTAGGTGAAAGGTTAATCACATGAACTGCAATCAATATTGTGTCTGCCCAAAAGCCTTGTGAAAGCTTTGCATGATATAGCATAGAAACTACTTTATTCTAAACAGTTCTATTCATCCTTTCAACAAAACCATTTTTTACTCCATATAACCAGTTGCAAACTCTCGACAAATTCCTCTAGACTAACAAAAAAGACTGGATTCATGTTAGGTATACTACCCTCCATTATCTAAACATAAAACCTTGAGCTTAATTCCTTTTTCAATCTCAACTGAAGCAAGCCATTTTTTGAAAGTAGGGAATATCTCATCCTTTGATTTGATAGGATATACCTAAACTTTCTAGTAGCATCATCTATAAAAGTCAAGAGAACCACCTAATGACCTTGTGGACACAGGACCACACACATCTGCATGAATGAGATCTAAAGACTGAATTGAAGAGTCAATGTGCATCTTATGCACATTCCTAGTTTGCTTTCCACATTGATATTGCTCACAAAGTTAAAAATCATAGAAAGATAACAAACATAAGTAGCTAGAACGAGAAAGATGTTCCATTGAACTATGAGATATATGGCCAAAGTGGCCATGCTAAATACACCATAGGTTGTTCACTAACAGCTAACAAGTGTTCTTTTTGTGATACAAATAAAGGATAAAGTGATCCAGCTTTGCTTCCTTTTGCAATAACCATATTTCCCTTTGATGTATGAAAGGAGTTAGCATTGAAAACCACCTTGTAAGCAAGGTCTTCATGTTAACCAACTGATATCAAATTGCATGATAACTGAGCTACATAGCGTACATTATGCATGTAAATTTTGAACCATCAATGAAACATTATGCATTGTAAATTTTGAACCATCAATGAACTGGACAATCACATCTCCAATCCTGAAAATGTCACACTAGTAAGAGTCCCCAATTCTCACGATACCAAGAGACTTGGTTGCATAAGTAGAGAACCATTCTCTATGTTGTGTCACATAGAAAGAAGCACCAGAATCTAGAAGCCATATGTAGAAAAGAGAATCATCATAAGAACCTTAGTGGGCACATTACTGTCAAGGGTTGACACATTAGTGTCATAATAAATAGCAATAGTTTCTTCAATCTTCATCATTGAAGCAGATGGTGCAGTTAATTGTTTAACATGCCCATCAATATTCTATCCTTTAAGCTTAGCATTCATTGGCACATATCAATCTTTATTCATGTTTCCTTTCTTATCATAATAATGACATTTTATATCCCTGTTTGATTTTTTATTCCCTAGACCATTCTTTTCCTCGTTCTTGCTCCTACCACATTGCTGATTCTTTCCTTGGTAAGAATCACAAACATTACATGCATCTCCACTCTAAGTGCCAACCATAGGTTTTTATTGATATATTTTGGTAGTGATGTGTGTGAACACACTTAGGACCACTGAGACACTTTTTTCCCTATTTAGGAGGTTTTCCCCCCAGCTTGTATATATGCATATAACCCTATTGGGTTACTTATTTTTGTAAATTCAATTGGTAATTCATTTAATGTTGTTCCGTGCTCCAAGATTATTCTTCTTCCTTGTGTTGTTTGTGTGCTTCTACACACCTTAAACTCCAACAATTCATATCAAAGTACTTCACCACTTCATCTATGGAATTGTCAACAACCCTTCAGTCATAGTCTCAAAAATCGCACAAAAATTGGTGATCATACTCAGGGCCAAACATATATACAAGTTTTGGTTCACTATTACAAGTAGCTCAAAGTCTCCTATAGGTTTAGTAGAGCTTGATAGGGTGGTTTTGCTCAATTTTTTGAGATACAATCATTTTTTTACATCAAGACATTTAGTTAGTGGCCATGGCTGAAAGCAATGATGTATTTCATATATTGGCTATTGAGGATAGGCTGGATGGTACTAGTTACCCATTGTGGGCATATATGATGCATCATTATTGTTAGCAAAAGGGCTATGGAATATTGTTCAGGGTGTTGAAAAAGGTCCTATTATACTTGCAAATACAATTATTGAAGGTGATACAAATGGTGTTTAGGATGATGATCTTCAAATTCCTGCTCGTGCTATGATTTCTCCTGCACCTACTGTAGAGCAGCTTTGTTGGGATGGCAGAGATGTTCATGAACATACATTGATAGCTTTGTCTATCAAATGTGATATTATCCCTCACATTTTCTCTTGCAAAAAAGCAAAGGATAGTTGAGATACACTTACCACTTTATACTAGGAAAGAACTCAGGCACGTGTTGCTTAACCCCGAAAATAGTTGGAGAGTGAGCATATGAATGAAGTAGATTTTATGGATAGTTTTTTGACAAAGCTCAAAGGTTTAAAGGAGGAGTTCATTTCTGCCGATGAAGTCTTGCTAGATGGTTCACTTGTGCAGACTGTTATTAATGGTCTTCCATATTCATATTAGTGTTTTGCTTCTACTCTTTGATTTGTGATCAAAGCCAATCCAAATGCCTTAACATTTGAGGAGTTAGTATTTGTTTTGTTGTAGGAAGATCAGTCCAAGTAGAAAAAGTCCATTATGTGTGTTACAAATCAAACTTTCTTAGCTATTCAAGAGAGATAGAAAAATCACATGTAGCTTTGCCATCTCATACTCGTTCAGACTCTCATAGTGATTCTTTTGCATTAGATTGCTATGCAATGGCTGCCTCTAGTCTTTGTGATGAGAATGAGCTTGTTTCTTTTGACAAAGCACAAAATTAAGAAAATTGGATGGCTATTATGCAATCAGAATATGATGCTATTATGTAGAATGATACATAGTCTTTATGTGATTTCCCTCCAGGCAAAAAGGCCACTGGCACAAAATGGGGATACAAGATGAAAGGTAAACCTGATTGAGCAGTTAGCATGTATAAGGCTAGGCTTGTTCCAAAAGGTTATGCACAAGAGAGAGAGGTATTGATTTTGATGAGACATTTGCACCCACATGCCGAATGACCACTATTCCTAGCATTTGTGCAATTGAAGCTCATCATGATTGGAATGTACATCCATTGGACATTAAAACTACATTTTTGAATGATGACTTATGTAAGCCGTCGGAATATTATTTAGTGTTATTTAGTCAAATCCTTGTAATTAGAACAGTTGTGCATCGAAAAGGTATAGCACAAATGTTGTATCTTTTCTTTCTAATCAATAGAGTATGCACAGAAGAGACGACACAGAGTCGCCGGCCTGTTCGGTCTGGGTGATGATCTGGAGTTGATTCTGATTTGGGGTTATATTAATTGCAGACTTACCTATATGAATCTGTAGTCGAAGTGAAGTAATCAAGTATTATGTTACTTGTTATTATATTGAAGTGAAGTGTGGCGGTGTTGTAAAGAAGAAGTGAATGTGATGCGTATAAAATTGCGATAATCATTAGAAACGTTATGCGCTGAAGTGCATTGGAAGCTTCTGTAATTGCTAGAATTAATTTATGAAGTTGATTGTCGGAAGTTAAGCAGTGAATTGGGGAAACATATATAGGGTCTCTGATTCATCAGACCCCTGACCATCCCAAGAACCCGCGAGTAAGAATAACTGTAACTTTAACACAGTATAAATTAACACTGGCACCGGCCATGGGGCATGGAGTAGTCAGTTAGTGCATAGACTAAGAGTTGAGAAGAATCCGATGATATATGCCTGTAACACGTTCTGGAGAATCGTACCCGAAGTACAAAAGGGATCAGCATCCCTGGAAAATTCCTAGCGCTTTTGGCACACCTCCGAGTAGTAGTGGTGACGGACAAACGTTGGACGGGAAGCGGCCAGTGGGGTACCACCTGAGCATTTCCTTGTGCAAGGATTACAAGGAATACCAGAAGTGCAACTAACCTCATCTGCGGAAAGTAAGGTTGGAGAAGTAAGCACTAGTTCCGATGATAGTGTGAAAAATTCCGGTAGCAGTTTGTGGAATTCCGGTGGAACCTCAGATAATTTCGGGGCCGGATTGCTGAATTTTGGTGAAAGTTCCATTCTTGGTTCCGATTTTGAGGGGACTAGTGTGTTGTTGGATGAAAGTTTTGGTGAAAAGCGCACTACAGAAGTCCATTACGATGAAGGGCAATTGAGTGTAGGTGTGTGGGAACGACTTAACAATATTCAATTACTAGAGGGCATGCCAGACGACGGGACAACACATCAGCAATTAGATGTAACTGGTTTGAATCATTCGGCAGTAACATTTCCTCTTGATTCCGACACCATGAGTGGTTCCGACAGCAACAACACCAACAAGAACATCAACAACAACAGCAGTAGCAGCAGCAGCAGGCCATACCACCACGACCGATACCCGCTTGAGTTACATATACAAAATTTGGTGGATTTCCCAGTGATGATCCAGATGCACATGTGAGAACTTTTGAAATTAATTATGCAGTATTGAACTACCTAGCAGATCCGGCATATAAAGCTATAGTGTTCGAGTCTACACTGGTTAATGAGGCTGCTCAGTGCCTAACTGAATATGACATTAACCATTTCGGTTAGTACGATGATGTTAAGGATGCCTTCTTACAATGATTTCGGTTGAAGAAAAACGCGGTTGAGATATTTGATTATATACAAAACAATAGACAAAAATCACACCAGAATGTGCAGGAGTATGCCACTCTATTTCGTACTCATTTACAATAACTGCCACCGGTGCATGCCAACCTATCAGATGATGTGATCACCCAGTGGTTTATTAATGGGTTAAACCCTTAACTCAAACAAGACATGATCATACATGTGTGGGTGGTATGACTTTGGATGCGGTCATAGCTATGGCATTACAGTTGGAACATAAGGTGGTTGGATTCGCTGAAGATTTGGACTGGTTGAAGGCAACCAAGGGTACAAGTGAAGATTCATTGAAACAAGTGTATTGAACAAAATGTAAGAACCCGGGACACACTGCTTCTGGATGTGCATTGAACCTAATGTACTGTGCTATTTGTAATACGGTGAGTCACTCCACCGAAACATGTCCCTATAATGCCAAAGTACAAGCCAGGCCAACTGTAAACACTATAATACAAGAGAAGGACAACTGGCTGCTCATTATGTACCACCGCAGTTGAGGAATACTTCCTACCAAAGTTATAAAACCTATTGGGGAACATGAGCAAACAATTTCAGCCAGACTCGGTGGAATTCCACTCAATTAGGTGAAGGCACATCCCTGCCACCACCCCGATGCCATTTTTGCGGCAAGATTGGGCATATTCGAAGATATTGTAAAGAGGCGGCTAAGTACGATAAACGAAGAAAAGAGCGACAGAATCCAATGGCCAATATGGTATATATTTCAGCAATAGATACTCAAGCTACAGTGATCCAAACCTGTTCCGGCAAACAATTACAACCGGCTGCTGGGATCTTTGAGCCTAGCATTCGCAAACAACAGAGAGTTTTTGGGCCAGTCAAGAACCAACAGTTTTTCTTGACCCAGTATCGGTGGTTTAGCAGACAGTGCCGAAACCACAATCAGAAGCACCGAAACCGGTGAAAGCACCACAGGAGAGTACATCGAATGTGGTAAGGAATATGTCGAATTTTGACTTTGTGTGGAATATTCTCTCATAGGCCTCCATTAAAATACTGTTGGGGCAACTGTTAGCCTTGGTTCCAAGTGTATGACAACAATTTCAGCAACAAGTTTGTCCCGAATCTTCATGTACTACCTACTACAACTACTATTAATCCAGAAACTGATCAGGCGGTGGACCATGTCATCCCTTTTATTATGGTATGGTATAAAAACCATAAAATCAACCAAGTGTTAATTGATGGAGGCTTTGGTGTGAATATTGTGACAACTGCCCTTTGTAAACGATTAGGATGGACTCAAATTGAACCTGTTTAATTTTTTGTGAGAATGGCAAATCCGTCCAGGGTCTATCCAGTGGGTCTAGTACGAAATATACCCATTACTCTTCAAGGATCGGTGTTCAAAATGACCTTTGTTGTTCTAGAATTACCTGATTCAACTCTCGACTACAACTTGCTATTCGAAAGACCCTGGCTAAAGCAAGCCAAAGTATTGCAGGACTGGTCAACACACAAGCTTATTTTCAAAAACAACCACCGGAAGTATCTCGTTCCGTTAGATGAGATGAAACCATGCAATCTCCATGCTCAGCCCTACGTAGCCAAACCTGTGCATATGTTGGACGGACTTTCAGATAATAAAGAAGAAGTTTTTCTCAAGGCTAACTAGGATTTGCTCACCTTGGGGTCAGTTGACTTACAAGCGGTTGCAGACAATTGGAATCCGGTCGTCTGTTCGGTAGTTCCGGTTCCAGAAGAAGGGGACCTAGATCTAGATCCAACTTGAATGCCCAAAGTTTCCAGCATTTATTCCCGTCACCGGAGGATATACCCATGCCATGACAGTTCTATGTACCGGAAGATCAACTTATCACCAGCGATTTGGGAAATGAGGAAATACCATGGCCAGTGAAGATTAAGGCAGGATTACCGAACATTTTTCAAAATATTCTACTACAGTTGCTAACCGAGTTCCAAGACATATTTGCATGGGACTATCGAGATATGAAAGGGTTGGACCATGATGCTTAAGCCGGATGCATGCCCAATCAAGCAACCCAGTTACCGCATGAACCCAAATTATGCTGCTCAAGTGAAAGCTGAGTTGGATCGCTTGCTGAAAGTCGGTTTCATCGTTCCCATCGAGCATGCAGAATGGATTTCACCTATTGTTATAGTCCCAAAGAAAAATAAGCAGCCACGTATCTATGTGGATTACTGGAAACTGAATGCGGCGACCGTACCGGATCCTTTCCCCCTTCCATTTTTGGATACAATGCTCGATGATGTTGCTGGGCGAGAGATGTATTCCTTTTTGGATGGTTACAGTGGTTACAATCAGGTGTGCATGGCTGAAATGGACATACCAAAGACTACGTTTATTACCAATTGGGGTGTATATGTGTGTATGGTAATGTGGTTCGGTCTTCGCAATGCTCCTAGTACCTTCCAACGATGTATGCAAGAAATTTTCTCCCCCTATTTAACCACCTTCATGCGCTTGTATCTAGATGATTTTTCGTTATCGGGTGATACATCAGCTCATCTTTACCACCTTCGGTGTTGTTTCTCTAAGTGTTGAGAGTTTCGATTGTGTTTAAATCCCAGTAAGTCAGTCTTTTCGATTCCCTGTGGCAAGTTGCTCGGTCATATTATTTCAAAGCAAGGTATTCAGGTGGATCCAGACAAAGTGCAAGCCATATTAGACGCACCTGCCCGACGACACCCAAGGAGGTTATGCGATTCTTTGGTCAAATATGCTGGCATGGGTACCATCTTCGGTGGCTCACACACTTAGCCATACCCTTGAATCGATTGATTACTAGTACTCCTGGACACTTCGTGTGGACGGAAGAGTGCCAAATTGCCTTTGATCGATTGAAAACACTATTAACCCAAGATCATATACTACAAGCACCAAATTGGCAGCTCCCGTTCCATGTCTTCATGGATGCTTCGGATAGTGCCATCGGTAGTGTGCTCATGCGATAACAAGATAAGTGGTTTCGTCCAGTCTATTATGCTAGTCGATGGTTAGCCACTTGTGAATAGAATTACTCAGTCACTGAGCGAGAATGCCTCGGCTTAGTTTATTCGGTGAGGAAATTCCGGCACTACTTGCTGGGATGTCAATTTACGTTCCATGTGGATCATGCTGCACTGGTTTATCTTGTTCGTCAGCAACACTTAGGGGCCAGATTAGCCAGGTGGGTGTTGTTACTGCAAGAATTTGATTACGTGGTCGTACATTGTCCAGGATCTGCTCATGCCTTAGCTGATTTCTTATCGCGGCTTGATTTCGATGAACCTCCCAGTGGAATTGATGATACTACCCTTGCTATCTATGCGACTGATCCGGTCCAAGATGAGGGTCAGGAACTCCTGGGGGCACCTACGTATTACGATACTCTGCTGACCTTCCTCACCAGCGGAAGTCCCCCGACTCATACATCTACTTCGGCTCATCGTAAATTGGCGATGTATAGTCGACGGTTCCGGGACAATTATATTACATGGATCCTTCTGGTGCACAATTACGGTGTATTCCACCTCATGAAGTTCCTTTGGTTATTGCCATGGCACATTCTACTCCCTGCGGTGGTCATTTTTTGGTCGATCTTACTTACCAAAAAAGTCTACACAGTGGCTTATGGTGGCCCACTATGCAACATGACATTGCTACTTCTATTAAAACGTGTGATGCCATTTTCCATTGTAGCCTGTTGCTCCCCTTGAACATTTTCAAAAGTGGGGCTTGGATTTCATTGGGTCTATTACACCTCCGGCTACGATGACTAATCATCGATATATACTTACTTGTACAGATTATGCGACTCGGTGGGCCGAAGCTTGGCCTTTACGGTTTGCTACTGCGTCTGTGGTGGTTAAATGTTTGATGACTGATGTGTTTCCTCAGTTCAATCTGCCCTTAGAGATTGTTTTGGATTAGGGCACACATTTTGTTAATTCCTTACTACAAGCACTTACCCGCATCCTGCAGATTGTCCATAAATTTAGCTCTCTATATTACCTGCATGCCAATGGTCTTGTTGAAAGTACCAATAAAACTCTACTTAACATGCTCAAGAAATTAGTTCTGGAATGTCCGGAGCATTGGGATCAATTCCTTCCTTCAGTTATGTGGGCATACCGCACTACGTACAAAGTGGCTACAGGAAATACGCCTTTTAAATTGGCATATGGGTGGGAGGCTATTGCACCCATGGAGTTGGTGGTACCTAGTCTCTGGGTGGCACTAGAACATAAGCTCTTATCGGAGGAATCCTTTCCTTTCCGGTTGGATGTGTTGCGGTCTTTGGATGAACACCATTGGGAAAGTTTTTTAATGTTGCATGAAGTCCAATTATGCCTAGCCAAGACACATGATCGATTTCTCTGCACTCTTGTTTTCACTAAAGGATATTTAGTTCTGTTCTATAATGCTAAATCTCATCGCTCAGTGGGCGAATTCAAACTTTGGTGGTTTGGTCCTTACCATATTGAATCGCAGGTTGGACCTCCTACGTTCCAGTTATCCACGCTAATTGGTGCCCTTTTATCTAAGGTGATCAATGGATCGAAGCTTCGTCCCTATTATCACATGCCGTCTTCATCATGATGCTTGATTGGTATTTTTTAAAATTCTCTGCTCGGTTTCTACCACTGTTCTGACTCGACGTTCCTTTCCTCTCTACGTGTTCCGATTGACCGTAATATTTCCATTTTCTTACCTAACATGATAATTAGTAGCCGCCTTATGTGTCTAAGATTCTGTTAATGCATGCATGTCGCCATTATGTCTATATATTTCCATCACTGCGTGATGATTAGGTTTCTCCCCGCATTTCTATTCGGTGTCCTTAATTAATCTAGTCTTTCCCTTCTTTTTTTGTTATTGGTGCTCTGTGTTTGTACGCTTGTGTAATCTGTGTTACCCAGTGTATTCGTGTTTTCCTCTTCGCCATGGAAGCTCTGGCTAACATTGCTACCTTTCGTGCTGGCCTCGCTCCGGAATTGAGCGAGTTTCTGTGCGTTCGTGGCCTTCTAGCCTTCGTTGAAGTGCCCTGGCATACAATGGAATGCCATCCCTTCTTTGCGCATATCATATCTGCCATTGCTGCTATGCTTGCTACTCAAACCTGCTGGCTGCTAGCTTTCCTTAACCCACGTGTAGTCGTCACCCTTACCACAGTCGCTGAGGGATTCCATCTCCCTCAGGAGGGGCTTGTCGATGGACCTCTCCTTCCGATAACCACTATGAAAGAACTATTTCCACGCCACTCTTCCAACAAGTTTGCCATACTTTTCCACCCTGAATCGGAGTGCACTGCACTCCAGTTTCTTGTCACTGCCCTTAACCTCCAAAAATGCACATATGGCATTTCTCGCCCTTTCTATTCTATGATCGACACTGCAGCGAGAGAAGGAGTTAATTTTGCTTCATTCTTCTTCCAGGGCATTCATCGGGAATGCCAGGCCATTTCTCGGTAATTGGCCAAGAATGAGATACCTCGAACCTGCTGGAAGAGGTGCTCACAGCCAAAGCCGAAGCTAGTTCCTTCTGGAACAGATTCGAAGTCTTCAAGCAGAGTTGAAAGAGAAGGAAGCCATCATTGCAGCTCGTGATGATGAGATTAGTCGGTTGACTCAGACTGTGATTGACAAAGAGGACTCCATGACAACTTTGGGCAATCTTCTCGAGACCACCCGCACTGATCTGTCTCTGGTGGAGCAAAAAGCTCAAGAAATGGCGGACTTAGCTTTGAAAGCCACCACTGACTTAAAGAGGGTAACCAAAGAGCTCTTTCAGAAAATTCGCTCTTTGGAAGACGAAATTGGCCGTAACATTCAGTTAAAGAAGGATATCGAAGCTGTTCAAAAAGAGAGGCAGGACTTTTATAAAACTATGCAGTTCCAGTCTCAAGAGTTAGAGCGCCAAGAAAGACAATTGGGCGTCCAGGATGAAAGACTATCATGCATCGATGCAGAAATTGAAGAGATGAAGTTACGATGGGATGATGCGCTTGCGAACGATTTTTATCTTCAAGAATCATTTTTGCAAAGTCAGGCTGACGCCCTCCTTTCTCAAGTGATCGCTGCCAGCTCTATGCGGACTGATGCACATCTGGTTGAACCACAAAATTTGAAGAAAATGTTGGACTCCCTGAAGCAGAAAATTGTTGAAGAATCACTCACGAATTTGACGTACAGACAAAGAAAGATAAAGAGAAGCGGAATCAAATATTCAGAAAATCAAAAACCTTAATGAAGAGACAAATTCACGACCATTATGTACAGAATCTTACAGAATCAGAGTTCGTTACACCAAATCAAACTGTATATACAGAGAGAACGTGCATAAGAATAAGAGAGGGAAGTGCGAGCTAGAACGTGCGTGAGAAGAGCACGCAGTATAAATAGAGCACATACAGAGGTCAAAAGAAGAAGAAGAGGAGGAGAGAATATGAGGAAGTGAGAAGACGCCAGAGATCGCGTATGTACAGAGAGTGAAGAGAGAGATGAGAAGTTCTCAGAAGACACCATAGATCGCGTATGTACAGATGAATAACAGAAACCTGAAATGTGAGGTATTCATCTGAGAGAGATGGTAGAGGAAACTACTCACTGTAGGAGAGTTTCCATAGCTTGAGCAAGAAGAGGCGAAGCTAATTTGTACACATCTTCTCTAATAGAAAACACATGTTCATGTGGAAGTTCGGGTGCACTGTTCATATGTGAAGAAATCTGAGTATTTTCGTGTTACGGTAGAAAGTTCGTTAACCGTTAACAGTTACAGTTCGTTAGTAAACGTGTCCCTCGGTACTCTCTCAGTCAACGAATGTCTGGGTCAATTACAGTTGTCTTAGTAAACATATTTTTCGATTAGTTACAATTTCTTAGAAAACGTATTTTCCGGTAGAACAACGAAGTATATCTCGCAGAGTAAATTAAGGTTTTGTATGAGAGTTAGCTTATCTTATAGCTAGACATCTCTACTATCATTTCATCAAACTTTTCGGTGAAATGGATATGTACACACAGTACAAAGTTTAACCGAAAAGAGACATTCTGAACCGAAGAAGTTTTTCCTTAAACTTCAGAAAGTGTTCACTCAGAGAAGGAAGTTCACACATCACTTCCTTACTTCTTGTATACTCACTTGAAGTAATTACAAACAGAATTGGAGTTGATTCCGGTAGGATTCCGATATAACTACGATGACAGTCTGGTGACAGTCCGGTGGAGTTCCAGTGGAATTTTTCCAGTAAATTCAAAGCGCAATTTTATATGTTGAGTGATAGTAATCATGCTGAGATACTGCTGATAATAGAGGTGTTCTAATATCACTCCAGCTTGGCAACCAATTTTGGTGGCGCGGCGATTTCCGCAGGCCTAACAAGGTTCAAGCCTTTGTCGTGACGGCCATCAAGAAGTGGTCTCAGAGTCGTGAGATCACCAACAGTTGGTATAGGAGCGAAAGTTAATCGCCCACAAGTGGTATCAGAGCCAGAATATTCACCCTCAACTGGCATCAGAGCCAGAATACTCACCATCATTGCTGTCAGAGCAGGTTAACCACAAGAAGTGGTACCACAACGAGAAAGATTTTGAAGAGCAGAAAGATTCTCAAAAGTCACCGGAAGTAACAGAAACAAGAAGATCATGGCAGATCATGTCCAAATTGATAAATTGGACAGAGATAATTATCTCGCATGGGTAATGCGCATGGAAGCCTTACTTATGAGTAAGGACTTAATGATGTATGTGACCGGAGAAGAAAAGAAACCGACTTTCGAAGATGATAGTCAACCGGAAAAAGAAGAATTAGAAGCCTTGAAGCTGTGGCAGAAGAAAGATGCAACGGCAAGAGCTTACATTTATAATACCGTTATAGACCATCTACTATCGCACATCAGAGGTCTGGAGAAAGTGGAGGACATATGGAGTGCGTTGGAAGATCACTTCCAAAATACTACGAAAGCTAGGAAGGCTAGTTTATGGTCCGAGTTCACAACGTTCAAAAAAAGGTCGAATCAAAGCATTAGTGACTATGTTACTAAGATAAGGGATCTAGCAGATAGCCTTGGATCCATAAATGAAGATGTCGAAGATCACAGATTGATAGCGCAACTGCTAACAGGTTTGAGAGGAGATGAAAGGTGGAAACCTTTCGTACTCTCAACTGAACTTTCCTTAAATCATTTTGTACCAGATTTAAATCAGTTGCTTGGTTTGATGCTCACATATGAGCAAGACCTGAAAGGAGATACATATAAGGGACAAAGTTCTGCAATGTACATGAAGAACAAGAAAAAGGATAAAGGCAAGTCAAAAGACGAAGAAGAGTTGAGTTCTTAGGCTTATTATGCAAGAGGTAAAGGCACCGGCAGAGGAAGAGCAAGAGGTTTTGGAAGAGGAAGAAGTAGCAAGAATAACAATAAGAAGGCTTGCTGGATCTGTGGACTAAGTAATCATTTGGCTCATGATTGTTGGCACAATCAACAAGGATCAAATCAAAATAGTAATAGCAGAGGCAGAAGTGGAAGATATCAGAATAACTTTCAAAGAGGTAGACATAGTCAAAGAGGAGGCTACGGTAGAGGTGGAGCAAGAAGTTGGGGACAGAATCAATCCTACAACAATTACGCAAATGACACACAGAATGAAAGTCATACATCATTGATGATGAACTCAATCAGCACATCAGATAACGAAGACCTGAAGGTATTTTACATTGATTCTGGATGTTCTAGTCACTTATCAGGAAATATAGAACTAATGTCAGAATTGGAAAAAGGTAGTTCCAGTCATACTGTTCAAACAGGTGACAATACGAGACATAGTGTACATTCAATTGGAAAAGTGAAATGTAAGAGTGGAGCAAATTTGCTAACCAATGTTTTGTATGTTCCAACAATACCGAAAAATTTGATTAGCATAGGACAGATAGTTGAGAAAGGTTTTCAGGTCAGATTTACAAATGAAGGAGTATTTGTAGAAGATCCCGAGAACGGATATAATGAGATCGTCCCTGGTAAGAAAGAAGGCAGACTCTTTACCTTAAGAGTACAAGGGAACATCGGCCAAGCATTGCTCACACATGGTGAAAATGTGATTACATAACTTGATCTCTGGCATAAGAGATTAGGTCATTTTAATGAAAAAGGAATTAAAGCTATGATTGCGAATCAGTCAGTATTGGGATTACCGAATGTACAGAATCAACATATGATTCATAAGTGCGAAGCATGTCAGATGGGAAAAGCCCATAGGTTACCTTTCCAGAAGAAAGGATTTAAACATGATGGAGTACTCGAACTCATTTATACAGATGTATGGGGTCCAACAAAAGAAGGATCAATCAGCGGATCGAGGTATTACGTTTTATTCATTTATGATGCTACAAGATGGATAACGTTATATGTTTTGAAAGAGAAATCAGAAGTGTTTGGAGCTTTCAGGCATTTTCATGCATATGCTGAAAGACTCACAAGACGAAAGCTTAAGAGACTGAGGTCTGATGGAGGGGGAGAATACTTCTCCCGAGAATTCAATGACTATCTTTGGAATGCAGGTATTAAGAGGGAAATAACCTGCAGGTATACACCACAACAAAATGGTGTAGCAGAAAGAAGGAACCGAACTCTAGTTGAGTTTGCACGAGCTATGATAAAAGAAAAGGATTGTCCAAATTATCTTTGGGCTAAAGCCGTAAATACAACTACTGTAAGGAATTGAACTCACAACCTCTTGGTTAGGAATGTGATGGGCTAACCACTTGCCCCAAAAGCCATGGTTGAGGATTACTTCCTAATCCTCTCTCTTAGAGCGTGGTTCAACCATCTCCTACTAGGATTATGTTACATTCTTCCCCCCTTGGTCGATCATTGTCCTCAATGATCTACTCTTGTATCCCTCTAGCCTCGGTGATCAGTCTCTTGAACTCCTTAGGTGCCCTTGAATTGATGTCCCTCAACCTCGCACAGTTTCTTGAACCTTGTTCGCAACCTTGGTCTCTTGAACCCTTGCTCTCAACCTTGGTGTCTTGAACCTTCTTGTTCGCAACCTTGGTGTCTCGAGCCCTTGTTCTCAACCTCAGTCTTGAACCTTGTTCTCACCCATGCTTGGTATCTTGAACACTCAATCAAGTGCCACCCAAGGATTTTCAAGGAATTCACACTTCCAAGCTAGCTCATTGGAAAGTTCGTTCCGAGAGCTTTCCAACGGTATATTACACGCCTCAATCCGACCTACGGATTGAGAGATACACCCCAATCATTGTAAGGTGCATCCTTGAAACCGACGCGCGCTCCTTCCACAATTCCTACCCTTTCACATAGAGGATGGCCAAGCGCCTTTTTTAGAGGCCATTGGGTCATTCCACCTTGCCCAAGCCTACTTCCTAGGCTCTGATACCAATGTAAGGAATTGAACTCACAACCTCTTGGTTAGGAATGTGATGGGCTAACCACTTGCCCCAAAAGCCATGGTTGAGAATTACTTCCTAATCCTCTCTCTTAGAGCGTGGTTCAACCATCTCCTACTAGGATTATGTTACAACTACATACTTGGTAAACAGATTATCATGTACGACATTAGATGGAATGACCCCGTATGAAGCTTGGTGGGGAAAGAAGCCAACACTTGATCATTGCAAAGTGTTTGGATCAGTAGATTACGCTTATGTACCATCACAACTCAGACATAAGCTTGAACCAAAAGCCGAGAAATATGTGTTTGTAGGATACGATGAAAAGCAGATGGGTTACAGGTTATGGAGTCCTCTAACAAAACAGTTTACTGTTTCCACAGATGTTACATTTGATGAATAAAAAGGCTGGTATACAGATCAAAATCATACACCGGAAGAATTTGAAGAAGAAGTAAGAAGAAAAGAGAAAGGGAAATCAATCGTGCAGGTGAATAGAGATGAAGACTATATATAGGTGAGTACGTCCAGGATCGGATCAGGTATGAGAAATGAAGATGAACAGGGATTTGATGAAGATGTGTATACAGATACACATGAAGAGTTTGAACCAAGAAGGTCAAACAAGAATAGAAGACAACCAGAAAGGTATTCTTATGATACCTCGTATATAACGTCTCAGAAAAATTATGCATATATGATCAAAGATGACGAAGAACCTCAAAACTATGATGAAACTGAAGGCAAGAAGCAATGGAAGAAGAGTTTATCGCACTGGAGGAGAACAAGACATGGGAACTTGTTCCTAAACCAAGTGGTAAGAAAGTGATCGAAAATAAATGGGTTTTCAAAATTAAGAAACTTGCAGATGGAAGGATAGCCAGACACAAAGCTAGACTGGTTATCAAGGGCTATGCTCAGACACATGGCATAGATTATGACGAGACATTTAGTCCGGTGGCAAAGATGTCAACCATAAGGACAGTGATTGCTATAGCAGCATCAAAAGGATGGAAGCTAAGTCAGCTAGATATAAAGAACGCATTTCTGAATGGATACATATCAGATGAAGTCTACATGGAACAACTGGAAGGTTTTGTAAGTTCCAGATACCCAAATTTTGTTTGTAGATTAAAAAAAGCACTTTACGGACTGAAGCAAGCTCCAAGAGCTTGGAATTACAGGCTTGTGAAATATCTCAATGAACTTGGATACCATAGTTCGAAAGCAGATGCATGTCTAATCATTAAGAGAATACAAGAAGGTATGATCTACATTTGCATTTATGTAGAAGACATTATAATCACAGGTACTTCAGGAATTAAAGAAGTAAAGAGATTACTCGAAAAGGAGTTTCAGATCAGTGACCTAGGAAAGTTGTCATACTTTCTAGGAATGGAAATCACATACACAGATCATGGTGTATATGTTACACAAGAAAGGTACCTCCTAAACTTACTAAAGAAGTTTAATATGGAGAATTGCAGAGAAGCTTCAACACCGCTCGAAGTAAATCATAAACTCAGCAAATACAGTGGTGCAGAGTTTAAAGATATGAGGAAATATCAGTCGTTAGTGGGAAGCTTAATCTACGCTACACTAACACGACCGGATCTTAGTTATGCAGTGGGAGTTCTCTCACAGTTCATGCATTGTCCGAAGGATCAACATTGGGTTGCCGGACAGAGAGTTCTTAGATATATAAAAAGAACTATAAAGGAAGGATTATATTATCCTTTTACTTCAGATATACAGCTGAGAGCATTCAGTGACTCAGACTGGGCAGGAAGTCAAGATGATAGAAGATCAACACATGGGTATATGATATACCTAGGAGATAAGCTAGTAAGCTGGTGTTCGAAGAAACAACACACAGTGGCTTTATCGTCAACAGAAGCAGAATATAAAGGACTGGTAGAAGCAGCTAAAGAAGTGATATGGATGGAAACCTTGTTCAATAGCATGGGTATTGATCAAGGTATACCTATCATATATGGAGATAATATGAGCTCGCTGTATCTTACAGCAAATCCAGTATTTCATGCAAGAACAAAGCATATAGAAATTCAGTATCATTTCCTGAGGGAAAAGGTAATGGAGAAGGAGATAGAAATAGTATACACTCCGACAAAAGATCATATTGCAGATATTTTGACAAAGAGCTTGGATGGAACAAAGACAAGCAGATTCAAAGAAATGGCAGGTATAAAAGAAAGAAAAATATATGAAGACAGGAAGAGTCAAATTAGTGATTGAGGGGGGAGCTGTTGAAGAATCACTCACGAATTTGACGTACAGACAAAGAAAGATAAAGAGAAGCGGAATCAAATATTCAAAAAATCAAAAACCTTAATGAAGAGACAAATTCACGACTGTTTTGTACAGTACAGAATCTTGCAGAATCAGAGTTCGTTACACCAAATCAAACTGTATATATAGAGAGAACGTGCATAAGAATAAGAGAGGGAAGTGCGAGCTAGAACGTGCGTGAGAAGAGTGTGCAGTATAAATAGAGCACATACAGAGGTCAAAAGAAGAAGAAGAGGAGGAGAGAATATGAGGAAGTGAGAAGACGCCAGAGATCACGTATGTACAGGGAGTGAAGAGAGAGGTGAGTTCTCAGAAGACGCCATAGACCGCGTATGTACAGATGAATAATAGAAACCTGAAATGTGAGGTATTCATCTGAGAGAGATGGTAGAGGAAACTACTCAGTGTAGGAGAGTTTCCATATCTTGAGCAAGAAGAGGCCAAGCTAATTTGTACACATCTTCTCTAATAGAAAACACATGTTCATGTGGAAGTTCGGGCGCACTGTTCATATGTGAAGAACTTTGAGTATTTTCGTGTTACGGTAGAAAGTTCGTTAACCGTTAACACTTACAGTTCATTAGTAAACGTGTCCCTCGGTACTCTCTCAGCCAATGAATGTCTCGGTCAATTACAGTTGTCTTAGTAAACATATTTTTCGGTCAGTTACAATTTCTCAGAAAACATATTTTCGGGTAGAACAACGAAGTATATCTCGCAGAGTAAATTAAGGTTTTGTATGAGAGTTAGCTTATCTTATAGCTAGACATCTCTACTATCATTTCATCAAAGATTTCGGTGAAATGGATATGTACACACAGTACAAAGTCTAACCGAAAAGAGACATTCTGAACCGAAGAAGTTTTTCCTTAAACTTCAGAAAGTGTTCACTCAGAAAAGGAGGTTCACGCATCACTTCCTTACTTCTTGTATATTCACTTGAAGTAATTACAAACAGAATTGGAGTTGATTCCGGTAGGATTCCGATATAACTACGGTGACAGTCTGGTGACAGTCCGGTGGAGTTCCAGTGGAATTTTTCCAGTAAATTCAAAGCGCAATTTTATATGTTGAGTGATAGTAACCATGCTGAGCTACTGCTGATTATAGAGGTGTTCTAATATCACTCTAGCTTGGCAGCCAATTTTGGTGGCGTGGCGATTTCCGCAGGCCTAACAAGGTTCAAGCCTTTGCCACGACGGCCATCAAGAAGTGGTCTCAGAGTCGTGAGATCACCAACAATTGGTATAGGAGCGAAAGTTAATCGCCCACAAGTGGTATCAGAGCTAGAATATTCACCCTCAACTGGCATCAGAGCCAGAATACTCACCATCATTGCTGTTAGAGCAGGTTAACCACAAGAAGTGGTACCAGAACGAGAAAGATTCTGAAGAGCAGAAAGATTCTCAAAAGTCACCGGAAGTAACAGAAACAAGAAGATCATGGCAGATCATGTCCAAATTGATAAATTGGACAGAGATAATTGTCCCGCATGGGTAATGCGCATGGAAGCCTTACTTATGAGTAAGGACTTCATGATGTATGTGACCGGAGAAGAAAAGAAGCCGACTTTCGAAGATGATAGTCAACCGGAAAAAGAAGAATTAGAAGCCTTGAAGCTGTGGCAGAAGAAAGATGCAACGGCAAGAGCTTACATTTATAATACGGTTATAGACCATCTACTACCACACATCAGAGGTCTGGAGAAAGTGGAGGACATATGGAGTGCGTTGGAAGATCACTTCCAAAATACTACAAAAGCTAGGAAGGCTAGTTTATGGTCCGAGTTCACAACGTTCAAAAAAAGGTCGAATCAAAGCATTAGTGACTATGTTACTAAGATGAAGGATCTAGCAGATAGCCTTGGATCCATAAATGAAGATGTCGAAGATCACAGATTGATAGCACAACTGCTAACAGGTTTGAGAGGATATGAAAGGTGGAAACCTTTCGTACTCTCAACTGAACTTTCCTTAAATCATTTTGTACCCGATTTAAATCAGTTGCTTGGTTTGATGCTCACATATGAGCAAGACCTGAAAGGAGATACATATAAGGGAAAAAGTTTTGCAATGTACATGAAGAACAAGAAAAAGGATAAAGGCAAGTCAAAAGACGAAGAAGAGTCTAGTTCTCAGGCTTATTATGCAAGAGGTAAAGGCACCGGCAGAGGAAGAGCAAGAGGTTTTGGAAGAGGAAGAAGTAGCAAGAATAACAATAAGAAGGCTTGCTGGATCTGTGGACTAAGTAATCATTTGGCTCATGATTGCTGGCACAATCAACAAGGATCAGATCAAAACAGTAATAGCAGAGGCAGAAGTGGAATAAATCAAAATAACTTTCAAAGAGGTAGACAGAGTCAAAGAGGAGGCTACGGTAGAGGTGGAGCAAGAAGTTGGGGAGAGAATCAATCCTACAACACCACCTACAATAATTACGCAAATGACACACAGAATGAAAGTCATACATCATTGATGATGAACTCAATCAGCACATCAGATAACGAAGACTTGAAGGTATTTTACATTGATTCTGGATGTTCTAATCACTTGTCAGGAAATATAGATCTAATGTCAGAATTGGAAAAAGGTAGTTCCAGTCATACTGTTCAAACAGGTGATAATACGAGACATAGTGTACATTCAATTGGAAAAGTGAAATGTAAGAGTGGAGCAGATTTGCTAACCAATGTTTTGTATGTTCCAACAATACCGAAAAATTTGATTAGCGTAGGACAGATAGTTGAGAAAGGTTTTCAGGTCAGATTTACAAATGAAGGAGTATTTGTAGAGGATCCCGAGAACGGATATAATCAGATCGTCTCTGGTAAGAAAGAAGGCAGACTCTTTACCTTAAGAGTACAAGGGAACATCGGCCAAGCATTGCTTACATATGGTGAAAAGGTGATTACAGAACTTGATCTCTGGCATAAGAGATTAGGTCATTTTAATGAAAAAGGAATTAAAGCTATGATTGCGAATCAGTCAGTATTGGGATTACCGAATGTACAGAATCAACATATGATTCATAAGTGCGAAGCATGTCAGATGGGAAAAGCCCACACGTTACCTTTCTAGAAGAAAGGATTTAAACATGATGGAGTACTCGAACTCATTCATATAGATGTATGGGGTCCAACAAAAGAAGGATTAATCAGCGGATCGAGGTATTATGTTTTATTCATTGATGATGCTACAAGATGGATAACATTATATGTTTTGAAAGAGAAATCAGAAGTGTTTGGAGCTTTCAGGCATTTTCATGCATATGCTGAAAGACTCACAGGACGAAAGCTTAAGAGACTGAGGTCTGATGGAGGGGGAGAATACTTCTCCCGAGAATTCAATGACTATCTTTGGAATGCACATATTAAGAGGGAAATAACCTGCAGGTATACACCACAACAAAATGGTGTAGCAGAAAGAAGGAACCGAACTCTAGTTGAGTTTGCACGAGCTATGCTAAAAGAAAAGGATTGTCCAAATTATCTTTGGGCTGAAGCCGTAAATACAGCTACATACTTGGTAAACAGATTACCATGTACGGCATTAGATGGAATGACCCTGTATGAAGCTTGGTGGGGAAAGTAGCCAACACTTGATCATTGCAAAGTGTTTGGATCAGTAGCTTACGCTTATGTACCATCACAACTCAGACATAAGCTTGAACCAAAAGCCGAGAAATATGTGTTCGTAGGATACGATGAAAAGCAGATGGGTTACAGGTTATGGAGTCCTCTAACAAAACAGTTTACTGTTTCCACAGATGTTACATTTGATGAATAAAAAGGCTGGTATACAGATCAAAATCATACACCGGAAGAATTTGAAGAAGAAGTAAGAAGAAAAAAGAAAGGGAAATCAATCGGGCAGGTGAATAGAGATGAAGACTATATACAGGCGAGTACGTCCAGGATCGGATCAGGTATGAGAAATGAAGATGAACAGGGATTTGATGAAGATGTGTATATAGATACACATGAAGAGTTTGAACCAAGAAGGTCAAATAGGAATAGAAGACAACCAGAAAGGTATTGTTATGATACCTCGTATATAATGTCTCAGAAATATTATGCATATATGATCAAAGATGACGAAGAACCTCAGAACATGATGAAGCTAAAGGCAAGAAGCAATGGAAAGAAGCAATGGAAGAAGAGTTTATCGCACTGGAGGAGAACAAGACATGGGAACTTGTTCCTAAACCAAGTGGTAAGAAAGTGATAAAAAATAAATGGGTTTTCAAAATTAAGAAACTTGCAGATGGAAGGATAGCCAGACACAAAGCTAGACTGGTTATCAAGGGCTATGCTCAGACACATGGCATAGATTATGACGAGACATTTAGTCCGGTGGCAAAGATGTCAACCATAAGGACAGTGATTGCTATAGCAGCATCAAAAGGATGGAAGCTAAGTCAGCTAGATATAAAGAACGCATTTCTGAATGGATACATATCAGATGAAGTCTACATGGAACAACCAGAAGGGTTTGTAAGTTCCAGATACCCAAATTCTGTTTGCAGATTAAGAAAAGCACTTTATGGACTGAAGCAAGCTCCAAGAGCTTGGAATTACAGGCTTGTGAAATATCTCAATGAACTTGGATACCAAAGTTCGAAAGCAGATGCATGTCTACTCATTAAGAGAATAGAAGAAGGTATGATCTACATTTGCATTTATGTAGACGACATTATAATCACAGGTACTTCAGATGAAGGAATTAAAGAAGTAAAGAGATTGCTCGAAAAGGAGTTTCAGATCAGTGACCTAGGACAATTGTCATACTTTCTAGGAATGGAAATCACATACACAGATCATGGTGTATATGTTACACAAGAAAGGTATCTCCTAAACTTACTAAAGAAGTTTAATATGGAGAATTGCAGAGAAGCTTCAACACTGCTTGAAGTAAATCAGAAACTCAGCAAATACAGTGGTGCAGAGTTTAAAGATATGAGGAAATATCAGTTGTTAGTGGGAAGCTTAATCTACGCTACACTAACATGATCGGATCTTAGTTATGCAGTGGGAGTTCTCTCACAGTTCATGCATTGTCCGAAGGATCAACATTGGGGTGTTGGATAGAGAGTTCTTAGATATATAAAAAGAACTATAAAGGAAGGATTATATTATCCTTTTACTTCAGATATACAGCTGAGAGCATTCAACGACTCAGACTGGGCAGGAAGTCAAGATGACAGAAGATCAACACATGGGTATATGATATACCTAGGAGATAAGCTAGTAAGCTGGTGTTTGAAGAAACAACACACAGTGGCTTTATCGTCAACAGAAGCAGAATATAAAGGACTGGTAGAAGCGGCTAAAGAAGTGATATGGATGCAGACCTTGTTCAAAAGCATGGGTATTGATCAAGGTATACCTATCATATATGGAGATAATATGAGCTCGCTGTATCTTGCAGCAAATCTAGTATTTCATGCAAAAACAAAGCATATAGAAATTCAGTATCATTTCTTGAGGGAAAAGGTAATGGAGAAGGAGATAGAAATAGTATACACTCCGACAAAAGATCAGATTGCAGATATTTTGACAAAGAGCTTGGATGGAACAAAGACAAACAGATTCAAAGAAATGGCAGGTATAAAAGAAAGAAAAATATATGAAGACAAGAAGAGTCAAATTAGTGATTGAGGGGGGAGCTGTTGAAGAATCACTCACGAATTTGACGTACAGACAAAGAAAGATAAAGAGAAGTGGAATCAAATATTCAGAAAATCAAAAACCTTAATGAAGAGACAAATTCACGACCGTTACGTACAGTACAGAATCTTGCAGAATCAGAGTTCGTTACACCAAATCAAACTGTATATACAGAGAGAACGTGCATAAGAATAAGAGAGGGAAGTGCGAGCTAGAACGTGCGTGAGAAGAGCGTGCAGTATAAATAGAGCACATACAGAGGTGAAAAGAAGAAGAAGAGGAGGAGAGAATATGAGGAAGTGAGAAGATGCCAGAGATCGCGTATGTATAGAGAGTGAAGAGAGAGGTGAGAAGTTCTCAGAAGACACCATAGATTGTGTATGTACAGATGAATAACAAAAACCTGAAATGTCAGGTATTCATCTGAGACAGATGGTAGAGAAAACTACTCAGTGTAGGAGAGTTTCCATATCTTGAGCAAGAAGAGGCCAAGCTAATTTGTACACATCTTCTCTAATAGAAAACACATGTTCATGTGGAAGTTCGGGTGCACTGTTCATATGTGAAGAACTCTGAGTATTTTTGTGTTACGGTAGAAAGTTCGTTAACCGTTAACAGTTATAGTTCGTTAGTAAATGTGTCCCTCGGTACTCTCTCAGTCAATGAATGTCTCGGTCAATTACAGTTGTCTTAGTAAACGTATTTTTCGGTCAGTTACAATTTCTCAGAAAACGTATTTTCCGGTAGAACAACGAAGTATATCTCGTAGAGTAAATTAAGGTTTTTTATGAGAGTTAGCTTACCTTATAGCTAGACATCTCTACTATCAGTTCATCAAAGATTTCGGTGAAATGGATATGTACACACAGTACAAAGTCTAACCGAAAAGAGACATTCTGAACCGAAGAAGTTTTTCCTTAAACTTCAGAAAGTGTTCACTCAGAGAAGGAAGTTCACGCATCACTTCCTTACTTCTTGTATACTCACTTGAAGTAATTACAAACAGAATTGGAGTTGATTCCGGTAGGATTCCGATATAACTACGGTGAGTCCGATGGAGTTCCAGTGGAATTTTTCCAGTAAATTCAAAGCGCAATTTTATATGTTGAGTGATAGTAACCATGCTGAGCTACTGCTGATTATAGAGGTGTTCTAATATCACTCTAGCTTGGCAACCAATTTTGGTGGCGTGGCGATTTCCGCAGGCCTGACAAGGTTCAAGCCTTTGCCGTGATGGCCATCAAGAAGTGGTCTTAGAGTCGTGAGATCACCAACAGTTGGTATAGGAGCGAAAGTTAATCGCCCACAAAAACTACACAAAATTTGAAATTAGCCCGTTCTATGTACATACAAGGAATCATTGATGATTCCTAAAACTTGTAATTTTCCCTGCTAGGTTCGAGTCCAACGTGCATGCCAATGTAAGCTGCCGGAAAATTATTTAGTATCATTTAGCCGAATCCTTGTAATTAGAACAGTAGTCGCGCACCAAAAAGGTGTAACGCAAACGTTGTATCGTTTCTTTCTAAGCAATAGAGTATGCGCAGAAGAGACGACAGAGAGTTGCCGGCCTGTTCGGGCCGAGTGATGATCTGGAGTTTATTCTAATTTGGGGTTATATTAATTGCAGACTTACCTGTATGAATATGGAGTCGAAGTGAAGTAATCAGGTATTGTGTTACTATTATTATATTGAAGTGAAGTGTGACGATGTTGTAAAGAAGAAGTGAATGTGTTGCATATAAAATTGCGATAATCATTAGAAATGTTATGCGCTGAAGTGCATTGGAACCTTCTGTAATTGCTCGAATTAATTTATGAAGTTGATTGTCGAAAGTTAAGTTGTGAATTGGGAAAATATATATAGGGCCTTTGATTCATCAGACCCCTGAACATCCCAAGAACCCGTGAGTAAGAATAACTGTAACTTTAACACAGTATAAATTAACACTTACATAAAGAAGTGTATGTATTTCAACCCCGTGGTTTTGTGCAAAAAGGCCATGAAAACAAAGTGTGCAAGTTGAAAAAGCAATTATATGCTTTGAAGCAAGAACCACAATGTTTTTTTTTAATGGAGGTTCGGCCGAGGCCTACTCCTCCAGGCTTTAGCTTTGAAATTGCAACTATACAAGGAAGGGCATAGTAGCCATGGGACCCCCTTTATCCCATAAGAACAAGGGTTTACATAGCTAGGTTAAATTGCGGTCACAACTCCCGCAGGGCAGGACAAACGGTGGCACATCAGCCACACGATACAACTTTCCATGTAAAACATGTACCTTACATGGTGCCGGTGGGGGTTGAACCCTCACCCCCGCCTCAAGAGGTGAGAGGCCCAACCAACCGAACAAGCGGCTTGGGGCAAGAACCACATGCTTGGTATGAAAAGATACATGCCTACTTGATTGCACATGGTTTTCATAGTAGTCCAACTGAGAGCACCTTATATGTTAAGCGTGAAGATGATGTACTTATGATCATTGTTGTGCATGTTGATGATGTGCTACTCACTGGTCCTAATGAGAAGCCATTGATGAAATTAAGGTTGATTTGCATGCCTCTTTTGAGATGTTAGACTTGGGGCATTTGCATCATTATTTGGGAATCCAATTCATGCAAGTTGATGGGGGAATAATTTTTTTTTTCAAACAAGATATATTGACATATTATTGTAATATTTTGGCCTTGAATATTGCAAACCTATTGCCACTCCTATGAAAATAGTTTTACAATTGATTCTTCATGATGTTGGAGATGCATTTGATGTTCTCTATTAACAGGCTATAGGATGCTTGATTTACTTATGCATAACTCAACGTGATATTTAGTTTGCTATCTCTCAGATGAAAAAGTTTATGCATTGCCCACGTGTCAAGCATTGGTAGGTAGTTAAGCACACTACTTGTTGAGATATCAAGTTCAACTTGTGATAATCCAAGATAACACGTATCACTTTTTCATTTTTCTGACATGTATAGTGGTCATGCTGGTATATGTCAGGGATACTTCATTGAGTTTTATTAGATTTATCTACCAAGAGTGATGGCATATTTGCTTCTTGCCAACTCACTCATTTGTGGACATTAGGATTTTCCTTATGTACTGTTCTTTATATATTGCACTCATTGTATTGTTGTTTTAGGTCATTTCTTGTATATTCCCTTTACGTAATAGAAGAAGAAGAAGAAGAAGATCATTCTTCCTTATCTCCTACCTTGTGATATGGTATTAGAGCAAGTGTGGTTGTAGAGAGCTTATGGAGAAGGTTGATGGTGAAGAGTATGCAAGGAGGCGTGGAGAAATTGTGATTCACAAACAACCTCAAGACGCTATGAAAATTGGCGTGAAGGTAGAAGGCATCATAATATTTTCAAGAGTTATCCCTTTAAGCTCACTACTTTTTGTTAGATTTTTGTTTAGGAGCCATCTCGACCTCCATTTCGAGCCCGTGATGTGGGTCCCATAGAAAAACCAACAATTTGCAAAACTGTAACTTGTATCTTGTTTGGCAACACTCATACATTTGAGATCCTGAATTTCAAGTGATTCCATGCATTGTTGATACATGAAAATTGTGTTTTTCTGAGATCGAATTGTCACATCATAGTGCAACAATGTTCAAGCAGTATTGCTTGTAGTGTTTTTGTAGTGTTGTGAATTGCTACAAAAATGGAAAATATAGATGGAATGGATCAATTTATGAGCGATAACCTAGACAAAAACAACTTCCATGCTTCGAGATTTAGAATGAAAAATTTCTTGATGGGAAAAGGCTACTGGAAGTACATCAAAGAAGAGAATGAAAATGTTGTGTAGTTACCAAAGAGGAATCAGACTATGGACTAGTTAAGAGCATATGAGGAATGGAATCAAGGAGCATGAAATGTAATGTATTGACAATCTATTAGCATACAAGATAACATGATTAGGCACATACAAGATACCAAGACTCTGAAAGAGGCTTGGAACAGTTTGGTCACATTGTATGAGACCAATACAAAGGCACGAAAATTGCAACTCAAGAATGAGCTGCATACACTGGAGAAAAAGGGCATGTCAGTAAGTGATTACGCCCTAAAAATCAAAAGCATATATGAGTAACTTGCATCTATTGGCATGAATGTAGATGATGATGATAAGGTGGAAGTGTGCCTTCGTGGTTTAGGAGCTACATATAAGCAATTCAAAACTTAGAGACTACGGAAAATATTTTAAATTTTGCTGATCTTCTTGAAGAAAAGAATCTTGCTGAGGACTCAAACTCCCAAGGAAAACCTAGTTCTGAGCAGGTATTCTGCTCTAGTAGAGGAAGAGGCAGAGGTAGAGGTTTCGAAAGTGGAAGAGGAAAGAGTAACCAAGACCAAGGTCAAGGATGCTAGAATCATGCAGGAGGTAGAGGATAATTTTGAGGCAGGGGGAGCCAAAGAGGTCGAGTGATTCAGGTAATGACAATAAAGGATGTTGGAATTGTGGTAAACCTACATACTTTGAATGTGATTGCAGGATGAAGAATCAAAATAACAGAAGGTAGAAAAAAAGATTGTGCATCCACAAGTGCAAATGATTATGGGACGTTGTTGATGGTTCAACATCATATGATGAATACAATGTCTACTGGTGTTTCCAAATCGAATGGTAATGTTTGGTATTTTGATTTAGGTGCTTCAAATCACATGACAAGTCATGTGGAATGGTTTAATAGTTTGCAAAAATTGCCGATTCTTGGATATGTTGAAACAAGTGATGACACCACACCCTATGGAGCATAAAGGAAACATAGCATTGTCTATGGGGGACAGGAAGGTAAAACATCTTGCTGATGTGATGCACATCCCAAATATAACAAAGAATCTAGTTTTTGTTGGACAAATGATTGACCAGAGATTACAAGTCAAGTTCAACGTTGATGGGCTATATGTAGAAGAGTACAATCAGGATGGACAATTGATTGCGAAAGGAAAAAAATTAAGTAGGATGTTCACCTTAAATGTGAAAATTCCAAAAGTGAATGCAACCATGTTTGCAAAAGTTACAGGAGTTATTGCTGATATAGAGATATTGCCCAAATGAATTGGACATGCAAATTTGTAGAGGCTAAAGTTGATGCAATCAAAAGAGATTTTCAATGGATTGCCAAATTTCAAAGTTGTAGAAATGCAAAAGGTATGTGCAACATGTCAATTTGGTAAACAGTCAAGAGCATCATTTCCGCATGACAAGCATGTTAGTGAGAATGTGCTAGAAATAGTACATGAAAATGTTTGGGATCCTACAAAGACCACATCTATGGGTAGTTGCAGGTTTTATGTTACTTTCATCGATGACCATACAAGGAAAGTATGGGTATATTTCATTAAAGAGAAGAGCGAGGTGTTCACTCACTTCCAAAATTTCAAAGCTATGGTGGAAAATTAGATAGGGAATTACATTTAGACATTAAGATCTGATGGAGGAGGCGATATATGTCAAATGAGTTAAGCAACTTACTAAAAAGTCATGGAATTTGATACCAGCTTTCATGCAGGTACACGCCACAATAGAATGCCATCACTGAATGCAAAAATAGACATATTGCAAAAATAGCAAGAGCCTTAGTTCATGAGAAGAATATGCCTCATTGTTATTGGGCAGAAGCTATGCACACTATTGTATACATCATGAACAGAAATTTTGACTGTTGTTGTACATCAAGTTACACCTGAAGAGAAGTTCATAGGTAAAAAGCCAAACTTATCAAATATGAAAGTTTTTTGTTGTATTCATATGTACATGTTCCAGATGAGTTGAGGACGAAGCTTGATCCAAAAGCAAAAAAATATATCTTCATTGGATACTCCCTTGAGACAGAGGAATATAAATGTTATAACACACTCACATGACATGTGAAAGTAAGCAAAGATGTGGTGCTTGATGAAATGTCAAGCTTCTATGCAGATGCCAAAGATGGATTTAATTTTGAACCAAATGACAAAGAAAATGCTAAAAAATCAAGTGTAGAATCTCAAGTCTTGAGTGGAACAAATGCATCGGCAAGCACTAGTGCCAACTCAAATCCATGGAGTGGAAGATTGCCTAGAAATTTTGGTCCAACAAATTCATCAAATACATCCAACAAAGGTGAAGAAAAGCTTTCTGCCGGTGGTAAAACATTTACAAGTTTTGAAGACATTGATGGGGGTTCAAGCGGTTCAGAAAAGAGTCTTGATGAGAAACTTGGATTGCCCTCTGTGAAAACTCCAAGAGTAAGAAAGGCACATGCATATGATACAAGGAGAAGTGACCCAGTACCAAGTAGATCTGGGAGGATGCAGAATTCAGTGCAACAATTGACATATGATAGTTACATGGCTCATCATTGTGCCTACATGACAAAGGTAATACAAGATGTTGAAACCTCTTGTTTTGAAGTTGCAATTGGAAATGTAGATTGGAAAAAAGCTATGGATGAGAAGATGGCTACACTTTATGGAAACGATACATGGAAGTGGGTTCCACTTCCATAAGAAAAAAAACCCATAACCTGCAAGTAGGTTTACAAGGTGAGGCACAATGTTAATGGTAGCATGAACATGTACAAAGTAGGATTGGTAGCAAAAGGATATGCATAGATGTATGGCATTCATTATGAGGAAATGCTTAGCCCCATAGCTAAAATGTCCCATCAGAACACTTGTTGCAGCAGCTACAACAAAAGGATGGACTTTGCATCAGATGGATGTGAAAAATACCTTCATAGATGGTGAGTTACAGGAAGAAGTATACATCTACCAACCACAAGGATATGAAGATTCAAAGCACCTAGAATATGTTTGCGAGTTGCAAAGGCTTTGTATGGACTTAAGCAAGCCCCTCGTGCTTGGCATGCAAGGATTACTGACTACTTAACAACCACTAGATCTTCTATGTGTGATGCAGATCATTCATTATATGCAAGGAAGGGTGATGATGGCATCATGATTGTGGTTATTTATGTTGATGACTTGATTATAGGTGGTGATAATGAAGAAAGTATTAAAGAGATAAAGCAACTCCTTATGCAGGAGTTTGATATGAAAGATCTTGGTGTGCTGCACTATTTCTTGGGCATTGAGTTTATACATATAGAACAGGTAAAAGGATGTCACAAAGACAATATGCCTTGAGTATACTGCAAAAGTATGGTATGGCTGATTGTAAGCCAATTTTTATGCCATTAGAATAGAGTTTGAAGTTGGATACTACATAAATGAAGCATTGGAAAATGCTACTATGTACAGGAAAATTGTGGGAAGTTCAATATATCTCACAATTACAAGGGTTGATCTAAGCTACACTGTTGGACTTGAAGGTCAATTTATGCACATTCCCAAGAAGCCACATGTGGATGCTCTGAGGCGCACTCGATGTTGAGTCCTACTTTGGATTATGCATTGTTTTATGAAGTTGGTGTAGATTTGCAGGTTCATGGGTGCATTGATGCAGATTGGTCTGGTTGTATTCTATGTATGTATGTATCTATGTATGTATGTATGTATGTATGTATGTATGTATGTATGTATGTATGTATGTATGTATGTATGTATGGATGGATGCATGTATGTATGAATGTATGCATGTATGTACTTTTTTATGTATGTATGTATATATATATGTACGTATGTGTGTGTGTATGTATGTAAACATGTATGTATGTATGTAAACATGTATGTATGTGTGTATGTATGTATGTATGTATGTATGTATGTATGTATGCATGTATGTATGTATGTATGTATGTATGTATGAATATATGAATGTATGGATGTATGTATGCACATGCAAAAGCCCGCATAAGCTTTCATAGACCTCGGAGCCTCTTTGCTTTTTCATTCATTACAAATGGATACATCAATTGGTATACAACATACCAACATCTTTTTCCACAATTTTTTAAATCCTTATTTCATGTGTTTAATTTTGAAGTGCTTATGGACACATATACTGACCTATATATCGATGGAAATTCCAAACATTGCCGATGGATATCTTGACCATCATTGCAATATGCCTTCCAATTACCACATACCTTTAGACATGTATTGTGATGCATGTATGTTTTCTTATGTTGTAACAATGGATATACATGCAAGTACATCATCGATGGTTGTGATCAAAATACATGTAAAAAAATGCCAATTCTATTGTAATGTTAGTGAAACCATTCTCTTATCTATCATGAAAGCTATGTACTTGGGCATACAAGGAAATACATCATCCAAAAATAATAATCATCCTCCCACAAAACCATACAAGGAAAGGCTTCATTTGGAAATTTACAATTCAAAGAAATTTACAAACAGTAAGCATAGATGTCATTTCCATCTATATAGTTGAATTCGATGGAGTCAATTCTCATGAATTATACTCAATTTTATGTTGTATAAATGGCTAAGATGGAACTCTCCTCAAGACGTGATCCAAATCATATCTTTACTTCCTCTTATTCTATGGATGCGCACTATGTAATGTAATGTTAAGATCAATCTTTTATGCCATCTTCGAATATTTTTGAGTTTGATCGATAAATTATAAATGTTCCTCTAATGAGACATCACTTTTCTATCTCGCTTCTTGTTCATCACTTCTTCTAATGGAAGAGAAAAAAACAAGTCTCCATCTTATGACTTAAGAGATGCACTCGAGCAAGTTATTTCTTACTAGAATGCATGTAGTTATATGTTGAACGATTGTACGCTCTTTTATCATGCACAAATACAATGCTGAAAAGCATATCTTCCTAATTATTCCTCTTTTTGCCAATGGTATTCCTAATAAGATGCTATCAAGCATATGCGATTTCAATTCCAATCCATTCAAAAGCTCTCTTAGGTTTCTTCAAATCTTGGCTTTGTATAAATGATCTTGACTCCTTAACTTTTGTATAGACGATAAGATCTTTGCAAAGACTATGAAGCCCTTCGTGAGTATCTTGAATTATGCTTTGACTTTCTTCTAAATTTTATATTTTTCCTTAAAGCTACATGGTAGATAAAACCAAAAAGGAATATAAAGATTTAATGATTTCAATCCGAAGATTTAATGATTTTATCCAAGCCGTAAACTAATGATTTCAAGTATGAAGTTCTATAGAGTTCCAATTTCGAACCTATAAAAACAGGAACACCGCATACTCAATCTGTGGTTAAATTGTAGGGGGAGGGGCGAGAGAGAGAAAACGAAAGAGAATAGCAAGGAAACGGAGTTCCTGAGAAAGCAGGAAGCTTTCCAGGATCGCCACACTCCCCTACTTGTGGAGTCGGAAGCGTAGTTAGATTGCACGGGGAGGGGCGCGAGAGAAAACGTAAAAGAATAGCAAGGAAACGGAGCTCCTGAGAAAGCAGAAAGCTTTACAGAATCGCCACACTCCCCCAATTGTGGAGTAGGAATCGTAGTCGAACTGCACGGGGAGGGCCGAGACAGAGAAAACGAAAGAGAAGCAAGGAAACGGAGCTCCTGAGAAAGCAGGAAATTTTACAGAATCGCCACACTCCCCCAGTTGTGGAGTAGTACGCGTAGTTAAATTGCACAGGGAGGGGTGAGAGAGACAAAATGAAAGTGAATAGAAATGAAAGAGAGCTCCTGAGAAAGCAGAAGCTTTACAGAATCGCCACATTCCCCCAGTTGTGAAGAAGGAAGCTCAACTAATACGAAACACCTCTCTCTCTCTCTCTCTCTCTGTCTGTGGATAGTTAGATGATACAGACGGTTTTAACGAATTCTTGTAATGTTGATAGAGGAATAGACGGGAGAGCACTTACTATTCTTTGGACGACAGGTGCGGGGCCGGTGGATGAGCGGAGTCGAGCTCCAGGCGCGACGGAGCGGCCTCACAATGAAGCGACACAGCCAAGCCATCCAAAGGTTTCGAAGGATACGAGAGAGAGAGAGAGAGAGAGAGAGAGAGAGAGAGAGAGAGAGAGAGAGAGAGAGAGAGAGAGAGAGAGAGAGAGAAAGAGAGAGGTCGCTGTTCAATATATGAGGACTCAGGGAGCTCGATGATGAGAACCAGCTGGATCGAGCGAAGGAAGCAGAAACACAGATTACGAGAGCGAGAGAAGTACAAGATAAGTTGAAGCTCCGCCAAAACGGAGGAAGGCGCAAACGACTCACGAAAGCAGTTTTGCTTTCCTCGCAACCTCTGAATATGAAAAAAAGCATTCCCCTTAAAAAGAACGTATGATTTATCTCCACGTATATCGTTTAGCATCAAAGCAAAAGCACACATGCAAAAATGCAAAAGCTATACAATAGTAGATGGAAAAGCTTTTGTTCAGAATAGAGAGAATGGAGAACTTGAATTAGCACAAAATCAGGCATGTAATACACTAGCGCCACCAAACCAAAGGAGAGTGCCATCCACGTTACAAAGCAAAGAGGTGCACCTACTTAAAGCTGAATGCACATTTTTTCCCATGATATTTCATCATACACCAGAGCCCACAAACTAAGGTGAAGAGCTCAATGTGAGCAAAGCTCACTTAGAAAGGTAAAGAACTCAACGAGAGTAAATCCCACTCTATTAGGGTGAAGAGCTCAAACCCTTTACCTAGGTGAGGAACCCAACGACGTTGCCAAAGTCTAGACTATTGGGTAGAGTATGATGGGAGAAGAGAGCCATCATGAAGATGGATATGAACTAAAATTGATATAGGAACAAATCAAACTAGCTAGCTAAGTTTATTGATGATTTTTTTTCCAACTATATACTTTTTTCATTTATGGAAAGTGGAAATAGACTCAAACAAATTGATTAGGCCCTTTAGATCTATATCATAAAAAGTAAATTGATTGATGGTGCTAAAGGGACCCATTAATGAAGAACAAATGTCCATTTTCCCTTGCTATTTTGTCTTTTTTCCACATGAGAATTCCAACCCTAGGTTCACCTTTGTATCTGTCTTTAACAATTGGCAACACCCACCTACTAAGGCACTTTCTTTTGCTTCATCTTTATGGGACAAACTTCTTCCTCCATCACCTTTCTAAGGCTTCATACCTTGTACTTCTCTTCTTCCCTAACATATTGATCATCATGAAAATAACACATCCATGGTACATACTTTAATATCATCTTAACGTATCTTATTGAAGCATCCACATTTTATAGATGCTTCAAAAATGTTCTTCTATCTAATTCCAACAACAGTAGAACTATATTTGTGATAAGACATCATATACTGAGTAGAACATGGAGCCCTCTCAGTACAAGAAGTGACCTTCTGTAGTGACTACTAACTACTGACCTATGTCAATTTCATGACAATGTTAACATTAGGCTCCATTATGTTGTAGTGTCTTATTTGAAATTATAACATCTCATTACCCATTCGTTCTAAGGTCCATGTGCTCATATAGGCTTCTCAATTATCATGCAACAACGAGAAACGACAAGAAACGAATCTACATGTTGTGGCAAAGAGCTTAAGAAAGGTTAGATGACATGCATGGGAGGGTCCCTTTACAGCTCTTTTTCTCTTTACACAAACTGACATCATATATGATGCAATACATATGCCCACGTGCAAATTTCATAGATGATGTTCAAAAGAATTTTATATTGAGTAGGTCCGTGTCTATGTGGGAACTCACTAATTCGTCCATGTGCAACTTATGAAACCTCATAAATGAAGAGGGTCTCATTATAAAATGCATATCGGTCAAAAGGCAAAATGAGGCAGTAGCAAATAGTAAGTGTTGGGGGTTGGGGGGGGGGGGGGGGAGGAGGGGAGAAGAGAAATAGAATAAAAACGTGAAGAGAGCCAAAAAAGAACCCAAGGAAGGGGATTAAAATGTTTTGAAATGAAGTCTTGTACCAAAATGAAGTAACCCAAGTTCCAAGAAACCAAAACAATCATTCAATTGTCAGTCTTTTAGAGCCTGCACATAGAATCATTACTCTACCCATGACATTTTTTAGATTAATCATTACTCTACACATGAAATTTCTTAGATTAATCATTACTCTAGCCATGAAATTTTTGAAATTTGTGAGGGGTGATTGACTTTTTCAAGACGGTGCATTTATTCTAGTGTATTTAGATGGTGATTTCTGTAAATGCACTTAAGACTATGATAGCTAATTTTGTGCCCTTTAAGGTTTTTTTTTCCATATTAGATATGGGGGCACATAGCCAAAAGTTATTTATCATTCTTTGTACATTCCACACTTAGAAATACACTATGTGCTGTTTCTACAGGTTTCTTTTTATTCATTGTGTTGTTTATGTGCATCCTTTCTCTCCCCAAAATCCAACAATCGGTATCAAAGTAGGATATTGCTTATTAAGGTGCATCATCTACACAATTGTTCTGAAGTAGCTAAGAACAAGCTAAAATTACAAGTTTATGTTCTAATAGAAAAGATCAACACTTATTTTAGTGGTTAAGTCTAATGGAGGGAAGGTAGAGGTCTTGGGCTCAAATCTAATAGGTGGGATGAAGATGTGTTTTACCACAAGACCTAGAGGACCTTCTAGAGGGATCCAAATCGGGTTAACATTTCTAGTACCTCGAGTGAAATAGTACATATAGAATGTGTTTACTCAAGAAGGTTGGAATACTTTTCTTACTGTGGTTACACATGCACATCCACATTCACAAGCTGTGGTTACACATGCACTTGATAACCTTTATTGATTTAGGAAGTGGACATATGAAACACCAGCTTCACCACATATATGTTGAAGGGGACTGCTTGACTATCAAAGAATGGACCCTTGATAGATCATAATCCATCTAAATCAATTACTTCATGAAAATAAATATGATTTCTTTTCCAACCCAACCTATTTTTCCTATAATTAGCATGAATGATTTGATAAGAAATTCATCAACTCCACCAAGCATCATTGTGAGTCTGATGCCACACTAGAGCTGAAGATTCTGATGCCACTTTCATTGTATGTGATCCCTTTTCAATCCTAAAAAGCTTTGATAGTAGTGTAGTACCTCTAATTCAAACTTCATAATGTTCTTTGACAATAAACAAGAATTGCATCCATTTTAATGATCTCAAATTATTATCCTTCGTACACTCCATGTGAGCCACTCCTTGCTCTTTCAACTACTTAATGTGTGCATTGAAAAATGGCTAAATTATCATTGAAGAAGGGGCATGGGTTGCATACTTATGATACGAATTCTATGCCATCAGTATGAATAAGGTGGTTTCCATTTGCACATTGTATGTTTTGCACTAGCAACCACTTATAATTGAGTCTCTTATTATGAACACTTCCAAGAAAACATTAGTAGCAAAATAAAATTATACAAGTGATCATGTTCCTGCATTACAAGATACTTCTCTTGCGATCATGGGATATCATAGCGGTTTCTCATGCAAGACCCTATAATATATATAGATGCATAATTGAAATGCAAAAGATCTTGAATTGAGTGCAAGAGATAGGTTTGTGCATTAAGCGAATGGTTCTCACACCGAGAGGAGTTTCCTTGACTATTGAAGCTTCTCTAGATATGAAAAGAATGTGCCTAAAGTGAATTTTGGAGTGTTAGGTACATTCTATGTGGTTGCTGAGGATGTTGGTGGCTTGGAAATCCAAATTACCCTAGTCTTAGTAGAAGTGTTTGCTCCTATTGAAATGTGGATTTGTTTGCTTTTGATTGCCACCTAAGAGACTATTTGGCCTTTAAAGTTGGTTGTCCATGAGGATGCTCTTGAGTGGAGGTCTTGATGTTTTGATTCATAATTTCCTTGGGTTTTGGCATGCAAACATATCTACCTTCCTTCGGCAATTGAATTTGGGATTCTATGACCCATATTTGCTTGATTTCTCTTGGATCCTTTGTGTATGAATATGCTTCCTCTTGGGAATCCATTTTTGTTGGTTCTTAGCAGGAAATTTCCACTTCTTTGGCTTTGTAATTGGATGCTTATGATAATAATGAATCTTTTTGATTCCATACTTAATCATAGTTTTATTGAATTTCAATGAGACATTTAGGCACCCAAACTTTATGAGTGATCGATTCTTGCCAATACTGCTCTTGCGAAAATGTCCTTGTATGATTTGATGGATAGGCTTTGTAGAAGTCATAGCCCCCTCTATCTCTCTACACACTTTGATGGTCCACTTGAAATTATTTTTGAAGCCAAATGGATCTTTGCTAACTGCATAAAACTTTTGTGCGTTTGTGCTTGAGCAATTTTCTTTGGCATCCAAACATGTGCAATTGTGTCCCTTGATGTGGAGCCCAACATTGATGTATTTTCTTGTGACATGAATTCTTATTTCTTCTCACTTTGCTTATTGTAGGTTTGGGCTTTCTGTTCTTTGGTTCCAATGGTACATACTCAAATATCAATGGATTAGTGTTTTGAGATGTCTCTTATAACTTGTTTGGAAGATGATGGAACACTTCTTGAGTGGATTTAACTTTAGTCAATATTTCATGGGAGAAACTTGGACCCCCCCTCCTTGACTGATGACATTTCTCCGTCATTCAAAACACTAATGCTTTAACTAAGACAAATTTAATCTTTCCTTCTCACAATATCTTAAGACTCCTTACTTCCAATGCAATCCTTATGCATTGCTTTGAGACATGAGATTCATTTAACTAGGTTGTACTATCAACATAGTGCTTCAAACTTGGATTAACTTAGTCTAACTAACCTTGGTTGAAAGAAAATTTACTAAGTGATTTGTCTTTAGAAATCCATATTTCTAATACAAATGCTTCAATGCTTTGAAGTGATCATGATTCAAGTAATAGCATGCTTGTCATACTTGAGGTCATGGAAGTTAATAACTTCAAAATGTTCTAACTTGATTGATATTGAAATTTTGTTTTAGGTGAGGCTATTGACCCCCTTGTAACTTGAACTCTATCTTTGAATTTTGAGTCCTATGAGGAATTTAATCTTACTTCAAGAACTACAAAATAACTATTATACTAGCGCCATAATTTATATTCACATTGATGTGAGGGTGATATTATCCTAAAGTCCAAACACGTCTCTATAGAGTACTTTCTTACTCAAATCTCTAAATTATTTGAAGTCAAGGTATTGCATCTACCTTGATCTTTACTAGGTTTCAAATGCTTCCATAAAAAGATCATTACATAATCATGTGCTTTGACTTTGCCTTGGAAACTTGAAAAACTTTTGATGGAATAAAAATCCATCCTACTTTTTTGAGGTCTTCAAAAAAGAAAACTAGTATAGTTCCAAGTTACTTGAACTTCTTGTATTCATTATCATTAGTTCTTACTTAAATAATTTTTAGTGACAAGATTTCTATCGATTCTTGTCTTTAGATTTCGTTATAACTAAAGGTTTAAGTAGCTACCCATGGGATTTTCTAAGAATCTCTATGTTGCTTAAGTCTAGGCATCCATTAATTCTTTTGGATTTCATTTTCGAGAAATTCCTTTGAGGTTAGGCAAAATTACATTTTACCTTCCACATACTTAATTACCATAACAATGCTTGTAGAGGACATACTTGGAATTACTGATTCTTTTTTACTTTCACACTTTCCATTGGAGAAATGGAAACTTGGGCATGCTTTATCTAAACTTGTGGTATCCAACCACCTTTAGGGATCCCAATTAGCTATAGAGTTACATTCTTGGAAACTTTACTATGTGGCTTAACATCCCTATCTTGGAAGATGTTTGTTTTTTACTTTCTAACCCATCAGTTAATCAATTTTCTCTATTTGATGAGTAAGTCCCTTTTAATAAAGATGTACTTGAAAGAGTCCTAAGTTATTATTATATGATAAATTTTGACTTTGACTAGCCACCTTCTATAAGGATATCTTAATTTACTTTTCCTAACATATTCATGAACTTCTACCCTTTTTTTTGGGAAAGTTCATAGATCAATTGATACCCAATACTTGGAACTTCTTATATTCCCAAAGGATAAGTCCACCCTTGACATGCTTGTTGGTGTAAATCACAAGCCTACACATTTGGCTTGGAAGATATCATGAAGACTCTACATACATGAAGAACCATAGGAACATATGCTAGTGGTTTATTACCACTTTACCTCATTGTAAAAGTCAAATTCACATAGAATTTTTGTAATCACCTACCTAAATGATTCGTGGAAAAAGTAGATCACTTGATTGAGAGAATATCTCCAAAAATTTAGGATCTTGATCATAGGGAGCCAAAAGTTTGAATTTGAATTCAAACTTTACTCATTACATATAAAGGTCAACAAGAAAAGTCGCATGAAGAGAGATCACTCATGAGCTTCATTCTACTATAATTGAGTGTGTGTGAGGACTACATCATAGCCTACACCTCTCTACACCATTAGGAAATGCTAGTCATGCCAATGGGATTGTACACAAGTGTTAATTAATAGATACATTTACATCATTCATCTCTCTGTTCTCTGCTAGTCTACTAAAAAGTCTGTCAACTGGTCAAGGGCATATCTCGGTCAATACTACTCCAAATTCAGTGATTCAAAGCTTGTTGGATTAAGCTTGAAGTATACTACATGCTATCAAAAATTGAAGACATTCCATTCAGCAGATTCAGAGAAATCGTCGTCGAGGTGCTCATTGGTCTATTTCTGCTACAGTCCTAAAAAGTCGGGGGTATAGCTAATCTTGCTAAATTAATTTCTCTAAGCATAGTTTGTCTTTTTACATCATTCCACTTGTAAATGGTAGCTTACTAAGCTAATTGAATACCCCTAGAAGGAATTTTATCAATTGCTACTGTGCTGGTCACACTGAGCAAAACATTCAGCATGTGTCTAGACCAAAATAGAAGGTTTTCTTGAGTTTGTGACTTCCAAAGTTATCTGTTTTGATTCAATCATTGCACATATCATTTCCAAAGGACATAGGCCATTTCTTGGTGTCATTGGAATGCTAAGGAAGTCTACTAATCAAGTCTGAAGCAAAAGAGGGCTGGTACAAAGTAGGTTTAGCAGTACCTACTCAGTTTCCTGGATCATCCATCCATCTTTCCCAACAGTGGTATCAAAGCAAATAAGGTAAAATGGGAGATGGTTTTCCTTCATTTATTGACAAATTGTGTTGGAGATAGACGTCTGCGGAAGCACGCGAACAGCACAAGGAAGAAGAAGAAGCTTGGAGCACAAACACACAATACTGAATGTATTACTAGAGAATGTACAAAGATAAGTAGCCCATTAGGGCAATAGGCGTATATACAAGCCGGGGGAAAAAAACCTCCTAAAGAGGGAAAAAAGTGCCCCGGCGGTCCTAGAGTGTTCACACACATCACTACCTAAATATATCAACAAAGCCCCCCTGGGAGTGATGTGGTGAACAAGGAGCTGTCACTCATGTATAAGGAAGTGCCAAGCTATGTGGAAATCACTCCACAAAAGGAAGTAAGCCCAAAGCTTTGCGGAAAGCTTCAAACTTCTCCCTAGGCAGAGCCTTCATGAAAAGGTCTGCAATGTTCTCCTGCGTGGGCACATATGCCAAGCTGATCTCCCCAGCAGAGAACCTCTCCCTGACATAGTGATAATGCACCTCAATGTGCTTAGTGCGAGCATGGAACATAGGGTTCCTCGCAACTGCCAATGCGCTCTGACTGTCAGTGAAGATGGTGGTGGCAGAAGACTGGCCAACACCCAAATCAGCCATAAGGCGTCTGAGCCACACACACTCAATAGTCGCTGTGAAAGCTGCCCTATACTCAGCCTCACAACTGGAAGTGGCCACAGTAGGCTGCTTCTTGCTCAACCAAGATATACATGAGCTACCAAGCATGAAGCAAAAACCACTGGTGGACACACGAGTGTCATAGCAACCAGCCCAATCTGAGTCAGAAAAAGCATGCAAATCTGGCGGTAGTGATCCCCCCTTGGGATAAAACAACCCAAGTAGCCGAGTACCACTCAAGTAGCGAAAGATGCGCTTAACCGCTTTCCAATGCGTGACTCCTGGGCAATGCATAAACCTACTCATTTGTGAGACAGCAAACTGAATATCTGGCCGAGTAATGCATAAGTAAATCAAGCATCCAACAGCCTGCTGATAGAGAACAGCATCAAATGCATCTCCAGCATCATGAAGACTCAATCGTAAACCTGTCTCCATAGGAGTGGCAATAGGCTTATAGTCTTCAAGGCCAAAATGCTGCAATAATGTGTCAATATATTTCGTTTGACACAAAGCCATTCCACCATCAACGTGCATAAACTGAATGCCCAAATAGTGATGCAAATGCCCCAAATCAGACATCTCAAATGAGGCATGCAAATCAGCCTTAAAATCAGCAATATGTGTCTCAATAGGACCAATGAGCAGCATGTCATCAACATAGACAACAATGATCAGAAGCACATCATTAGCACGTTTAACATATAAGGTGCTTTCAGTTGGTCTGTTCTCAAAACCATGTGCAATCAGATAGGCATGTATCTTCTCATACCAAGCACGTGGTGCTTGTTTTAAACCATATAATGCCTTCTTTAACTTGCAAACCTGGTTTTCATGCCCTTTCTGCACAAAGCCACGGGGCTGAAAAACATACACTTCTTCATGCAAGTCACCATTCAGAAATGCTGTTTTAATGTCCAACTGATGTACATTCCAACCATGATGGGCTGCAAGTGCACAAATGCTCCGAACAGTAGTCATACGGCATGTAGGTGCAAGGGTCTCATCAAAATCAATGCATCTTTCCTGTGCATAACCCTTTGCAACAAGCCTAGGCTTCTACCTGTCAACTGTACCATCAAGTTTACGCTTCAGCTTGTATACCCACTTAGTGCCAATGGCCTTCTTGCCAGGAGGCAAGTCACATAAAGACCATGTACCATTCTTCATTATAGCATCATATTCAGATTGCATAGTAGCCATCCAATTTTCTGAATTTTGTGCTTCATCAAAAGAAACAGGCTCATTCTCATCACAGAGACTAGATGCAGCCATAGCATAGCAATCTGATGCAAAGGAGGCACTATGAGAGCCTGAACGAGTACGATATGACAAAGGTGCATCTAATTTGCTGTCACGCAAAGTTTGCACCAGCCATTTTGGCATAGTTTTTGCCTGCTCAATATCAGCTCTCTCATCAACAAGTGCATCATGTAAATCTGCATCAGAAATGGAATGATCTGCATCATCATATGAAACCTGCAAAGGCTGAGAAGTTGCCTCATTAGGACAAGCACTAGCCTGTCCACCTGTAAAAAGAGGCATCAAAGTATCATACATGTCTTTGGAGCTAACAGATGTCTCCTTAGTACATGAAAGCAATGGCTGAATAGCATCTTCCACAAAGACAACATCACGGTTAACCAGAATGCGTTTAGTCTGTGGATGATACAGACGATAGCCTTTACTTTCAGAACTGTACCCAACAAAAATACATTTTACTACCTTATCATCCAATTTTCTGCGATGTTGTTCAGGCACTAATGCATATGCCAAACAACCAAAAACACGCAGATGAGCAACAGATGGCTTGCGGTCATGCCAAGCCTCATATGGAGTGATAGACTACAACGCTTTAGTGGGAGACCTGTTCAGTACATATGCTGCACACATGACAACCTCAAGCCAGAAACTATGTGGTAAAGCCTGACTTTTGACCATGCACCTCGCCATCTCCATGAGTGACCTGTTCTTTCGTTCAGCAACTCCATTCTGTTGAGGTGTATACGGCACTGTACACTGGTGTTTTATCCCACGTTCAGCCAGAAATGCATTAAAATCTGAAGACATATATTCCCCCCCTCGATCAGAACGGAGGGTGCCCATTTTACATGCTGACAGATTTTCAGTCAAAACCAAAAATTGTTTGAAGCACATGAACACTTCGGACTTTGCTTTGAGTGGATATACCCATGCATGCGTGGAAAAATCATCAATGAAAGTCACGAAGTAAAGGTAATTTCCAAAAGAGGGTGTCTGCATAGGACCACAGACATCACTATGTACAAGCTACAATTTCTGCGTAGCCCGAACTGAACCATCTTTTGGAAAGGAAGAACGCTGCATTTTGCCCAAAATACAGCCTTCACAAACATGTTTTCCAGGTGCCTCAAGTTTGGGCAAAGAGGACACCATTTCAGATTTCTGCAGGCGTAACAAACTAGCAAAATTCAGATGACCAAAGCGTGCATGCCAAAGCTTTGCATCTGACATAGCCTGAGAATCATGAACTACACATGCCGAATCATTCACAGATCTTTCATAGTCTATGAGCTTATACAACCCACGACATAAAATGCCAGAAGCAATAATCACATCGCCATTTGAGAGATAATGGACTGTACACTTGTCATCAACGAATTTCACAACCAAGCCAATCTTGGCTAATGCAGAAACTGATAACAGGTTCTTTTTGATCCCTGGCACAAATAAAGCATCTGACAAAGTGAAAGAACTACCATCAGCAGTAGTCAGAATAATCTTACCAACTCCCATAACAGGATAAGAGGAGTTATTGGCGCATGTGACAGTATTCCCTGTAGGGGCAGGCTCGAGTGAAGAGAAGAAACTGCGCTGCGAGGTAATATGTTTGGTCGCCCCACTGTCAAAGTACCAAACATCTGAGTCTACTGCAGACATGCACTAATCATGAGAAGATGGGTCAAAACTGTAGACAGTAGTAAACGCCCATTCTTCTTCCTGCACAAGATTTGCAGACTCTGTTTTTGGTGTAGAGGCCTCTGCAACAACCATTCCAGCCTCTTTCTTCTTTGCCTCTTTAGCAGCCAGTTTTGGACAGTTCTTTATAATATGATCATTTCCTTTACAGTACTTACAGAACAATTTCTGCTTTTCTGATTTCTTCTCATCTTTATCCTGGTTCTTCGATTGTGCAGCATTTGCAGATTTTTGCTTACTAGTAGAAGAGCTCCATTTTCCTTTGCCCTTCTGACTAGCCAGGAAAGCTTGATCTGCAACACGCATAATGGACCTGTTCTGCCTGGACTGATCTTCGTGCAACAGAACAGAGACTAATTCCTCAAATGACAAGGCATTCGGATTGCCTTTCATCATCAACCAAAGAGTAGAGGTAAAACTCTGATATGAATCAGGAAGACCATTCAGAATGGTCTGCACAAGTGAGCTATCTGGTATAACCTCATCAGTAGAAATCAATTGTTCCTTCAGGTCTTTGATCTTTGTAAGAAAACTTTCCATAGAATCACCTTCATTCATGTGCTCACTCTCCAACTGTTTTCCGAGGTAAGCAACACGAGCCTCATTCCTAGCCTGGTACAAAGTGGTAAGTGTATCCCAAGCATCCTTTGCTGTTCTGCAAGAGCGAATGTGAGGAATAATGGCATGTTTGACAGACAAAGCTATCAATGCATGTGCCTGGGCATCTCTGCCATCCCAACGAATCTGCTCTGCAGTAGGTGCAACAAAAATAGCAGCACGAACAGGAGTCTGCGGAATATCATCTTCGACACCATCTTCATCAGCTCCAACACCTGTATTTGCAGTACCTGTCATTACAGGTGTAACAGGACGTCTTTCAACACCCTACACAATATTCCACAATCCTTTTGCAACCAGTACATGTCGCATGATATAAGCCCATAATGGGTAGTTGGTACCATCCAACTTATCCTCAACAGCCAACATACGGAATACATCACTACTTTCAGCCATGGCCGGTGACTAAAATACCTTGATGCAGAAAATTGACTGTATCTCAAAAAGTTGAACAGAACTGCCCAGACGAGTTCTGCTAGACCTGTAGCAGACTTTGAGACGCTTAAACTGGCGAACAGAAACTGATATATACCTTTGGCACAAAGGGACGAAATAGCCTGCACAAGCGCTGCGATAGTGCGTTCGGAGGCCGAAACGAGCTCAGATCGCGATTTCGGCACCACAAAGCGAAGCCGTTTTGATCTCGGAAACACCCTAAGTATGCTCACCAAATTTCATGCGAATCTGAGACTGCAAACGGAGGAGTGTCGACGGCGCCCTAGAAGAAGCGACGACCTGCTCTGATACCAATTGTTGGAGATAGACATCTGCGGAAGCACGCAAACAGCACAAGGAAGCAGAAGAAGCTTGGAGCACAAACACACAATACTGAATGTATTACTAGAGAATGTACAAAGATAAGTAGCCCATTAGGGCAATAGGCGTATATACAAGCCGGGGGAAAAAAACCTCCTAAAGAGGGAAAAAAGTGTCCTGGCGGTCCTAGAGTGTTCACACACATCACTACCTAAATATATCAACAAATTGGACAGGAACAATTATCAAGCTTGGTCTCTAAGGATGAAGATCTACTTACAAGGAAGGAGTCTCTATGGATACATCTCAGGAGATGAGGAATTGCCCTCATTCGAAGCAAGAGGTTTGCCAACCAAGGAGGAACAAGAAAAACTCAACACATGGTGTGCAAAGGATGCATTGGCAAGGTCTTATTTACTCAACTCTATATCTGGCTTTCTTTTACCTCATATCAGAAATTGTAAGACTTCCCAAGAGACTTGGGAAACCTTGTCATCATATTTTTCCTCTAATACAAGGGCTAGGAAAAATCAGTTGTGGATTGAATTCACAACACTAAGGAAGCAACCTAAGCAAGTTGTTTCAGAATTTGTGACCAAGATCAAAGATGTTGCAGATCAGTTAGCAAGCATAGGAGAAGAAATTGAAGAAGAACAGATTGTAAGGCAGGTAATCAATGGAATCAAGTCTGATGACAAGTGGGAAAGCTTCACCACTGCAATGGATCTTTACATGGACATGCACACTCCAGATCTTACAACTCTCATGGGTCAACTATTTACACATGAAGCAAAGCTCACCAAGAGTGGAGATACATCCAAAGGTAACAACTCTTCTGCCCTATACACTGATAAGAAATCTAAGGATAAAGGCAAGAATAAGAAGGTGGAAGATGAAGGCTCTACCTCCCAAGCCAACTATGCAGGGAGAGGTAGATCTTCAAGAGGTAGGGGCAGAGGAGGTAAGCAAGGTAGGGGGAGACCCTATAATTCATCACCATGTAACATTTGTGGTTTATCAAATCACACCACAAATGAGTGTTACAGGAATTACAAAAATCAGAGAGGAAGAGGCTACCAAAGAGGTGGATACTCACAGTCTAGAGGAAGGTTCAACCAACACCAAGGCCACAACAACAATTACAACAATAACTACAACAACAATTACAATGGCAACTACCAAGGAGGATTCAAAAGCAGAAGGGACTACAACAACTACACAGAAGAGCAGGATGACTCTCTACTGATTATGAACATGACTTCAAAATCAGGTACAAATGATGATCATCTATTTTACATTGATTCAGGGTGTTCAAATCATGTGGCTGGTAATGTGGCACTACTCTCTGATCTTGAGGAACCAAAAGGTAAACACCAAGTCCAAACAGGTGATGATACAAAGCATTCTGTGATTAAAGTTGGAAATGTGAAGACCTGTGATGGTAATCAGAATTTGTTGAGCAGGGTACTTTATGTACCAACAATTACAAAGAACTTAATGAGTGTTGGTCAGATTGTAGAGAAAGGTTTGCAGGTCAGATTCAATCAATATGGACCATTTGTGGAGGATCCAAGACATGGATTCAAAAGGATAGCTAAAGGAGAAAAATCAGGTAGACTTTTCACTTTTGAGTTGGAAGATACAAAGAACATTGCACTATACAGTTATAAAGATCAAACACTTTCAGAGCTTGAGATTTGGCACAAGAGATCAGGGCACATAGGAGAGAGAACCTTGAAACAAATGTGCAGGGATCAATGTGTGCTTGGGATACCTAATGTATCCAAGCAACATATGATTTACAAGTGTGGTGCTTGTCAATTTGGTAAGTCTCACAGGTTACCCTTCTCCAAGAAAGGATATATGCATGAAGACTATCTAGAGCTTGTACACACAGATGTATGGGGACCTAGCAAAGACCCCTCAATCTCAGGTTCAAGGTACTATGTGTCTTTTATTGATGATTATAGCAGATGGACTGTATTATACTTTATGAAGCACAAGGATGAGGTATTTAATTGTTTTAAGAAATATCTTGCACTAGTTGAAAATCAGACAGGAAGGAATTTGAAGAGGCTAAGGTCAGATGGAGGAGGTGAGTACTTCTCCAATGAGTTTGAAAACTTCTTGTAGGACAAAGGCATCAAAAGGGAAATAACCACAAGGTATTCTCCTGAACACAATGGGGTAGCTGAAAGAAGAAATAGGTTAATTGTTGAGACAGCCAGATCTATGCTTAATGAGAAGAAGTTACCTAACTATCTATGGGCAGAGAGTGTTTTTACTGCCACTTACCTCATAAACAGGTTACCATCTAAGTCACTTGATGGTATGACACCTTATGAAGCATGGCATGGGAAGAGACCTTCACTTGACCACTGCAAAATATTTGGATGTGTAGCATATGTACACATTCCTTCTCAGGTAAGAGGTAAGCTAGATCCAAAGGCTGAAAAATGAATTTTCATTGGATATGATTTAAATAAAAAAGGTTATAGGTTTTATAACCCTACCAATAAGGGATTTATGGTAAGCAGAGATGTGATCTTTGATGAGAATGATTCTTGGTATGAGAATGAATGCAGGAAGGTCAAACTACCCTATGATTTGGAAGAGGAATTTCCAAAACTCACAAAGGAGGAACCTACTCAGAATGAAGAATCAAATTTAGATGATGAAGATACAATCAACCTTGAAGAGTTCAAGGCATGGAAGTCCAAAGGCAAAATGAAGATGAAGAAGCTTGAAGACATACCTGAATCTTCAACTCAATCAATCAGGAGATCTCAGAGAGAAAGCAAAATACCTATCAGATATGGGTATGATACATCTCTTGTTACTAAACATTTAGTTTATCTTGCAAAGGATTTGTCAAATGAAGAACCAGGTTCATATGAAGAAGCAATCACCAAATCAGAGTGGAAGGAAGCTATGGATGAGGAGATTGAAGCACTCAAGGAGAGTGATACATGGGAGTTAGTACCTAAGAAGGACACGATGAAGGTAATAGGATCCACATGGATCTACAAACTTAAAAGAAATTCTGATGGCACAATTAACAGGTACAAAGCCAGATTGGTAGCCAAGGGTTTTGCACAAACCCAAGGCATTGACTATGAGGAGACATTTTCCCCTGTGGCCAAGATGCCAACAATCAGAGTGTTGGTGAGTGTGGCTGCATCAAAGAATTGGAATATGTACCAATTGGATGTCAAAAATGCTTTCTTGAATGGATGGATTTCAGAAGAGGTTTATATGTCACAACGTCCTGGCTATGAAGACCCTAAGAAGGTAACTTATGTCTGTAAATTAAAGAAGGCTTTATATGGATTGAAGCAGGCACCTAGGGCATGGAATTACAGGCTAACTACATACCTCCAAGACCAAGGATTTGTTATGAGCAAGGCAAATACTTCTCTATTCATTAAGAGAAGTAATTCAGAGGTAATATATCCTAGGATACCTCACTTAGAGGCTGCCAAGAGAATCTTGAAGTATCTCAAGGGTACACAGAACCATGGTTTGTACTTTCCTTACACTTCAGATATTGATATAAAAGTTTATTCAGATGCAGATTCGGCAGGATGCAAGGATGATAGGAGAAGCACTTCTGGATACATTTCTTTTGCAGGTGACAAACCAATTTCATGGTCTGCAAAGAAGCAACCAACTGTTGCATTGTCTTCTATAGAAGCAGAATATAGAGGGCTAGCTAATGCCATTCAAGAAGCAATTTGGATTAAGCTTTTGTACACAGAATTGGGCTTATATACTAGGCCTCCAATTATCTTTGAAGATAATACAAGTTCTCTTCACCTTGCAGCTAATCCTATCTATCATGCCAGGACAAAACACATAGAAGTTCATTATCATTATGTGAGGGAGAAGTTGCTAAGCAAAGATATTCAGTTGACCTATGTGTCAACCAATATGCAATGTGTAGATTTAATGACTAAAGCTTTGGATGGAACAAAACTTTGCAGGTTCAAATCTATGATTGGATTGCAGGATATACTTGAAGAATGAGGATGAAGACTTAAGCCAAAATGTTTGGCTTGAGGGGGAGCTGTTGGTGTAAATCACAACCCTACACATTTGGCTTGGAAGATATCATGAAGACTCTACATACATGAAGAACCATAGGAACATATGCTAGTGGTTTATTACCACTTTACCTCATTGTAAAAGTCAAATTGACATAGAAATTTTGTAATCACCTACCTAAATGATTCGTGGAAAAAGTAGATCACTTGATTGAGAGAATATCTCCAAAACTTTAGGAGCTTGATCATAGGGAGCCAAAAGTTTGAATTTGAATTCAAACTTTACTCATTACATATAAAAGTCAACAAGAAAAGTCGCGTGAAGAGAGATCACTCCTGAGCTTCATTCTACTGTAATTGAGTGTGTGTGAGGACTACATCATAGCCTACACCTCTCTACACCATTAGGCAATGCTAGTCATGCCAATGGGATTGTACACAAGTGTTAATTAATAGATACATTTACATCATTCATCTCTGTGTTCTCTGCTAGTCTACTCAAAAGTGTGTCAAATTGTCAAGGGCATATCTCGGTCAATACTACTCCACATTCAGTGATTCAAAGCTTGTTGGATTCAGCTTGAAGTCTACTACATGTTATCAAAAATTGAAGACATTCCATTCAGCAGATTCAGAGAAATCGTCGTCGAGGTGCTCACTGGTCTAGTTCTACTACATTCCTAAAAAGTCGGGGGTATAGCTAATCTTGCTAAATTAATTTCTCTAAGCATAGTTTGTCTTTTTACATCATTCCACTTGCAAATGGTAGCTTACTAAGCTAATTGAATACCTCTAGAAGGAATTTTATCAATTGCTACTGTGCTGGTCACACTGAGCAAAACATTCAGCAGGTGTCTAGACCAAAATAGAAGGTTTTCTTGAGTTTGTGACTTCCAAAGTTATCTGTTTTGATTCAATCATTGCACATATCATTTCCAAAGGACATAGGCCATTTCTTGGTGTCATTGGAATGCTAAGGAAGTCTACTAATCAAGTCTGAAGCAAAAGAGGGCTGGTACAAAGCAGGTTTAGCAGTACCTACTCAGTTTCCTGGATCACCCATCCATCTTTCCCAACAATGCTCAAGCTTGGCCTCCATTTGTTGCTTAGTGTTATTTAATATTGTACAAGTCTACTCCAGCACAACAACTTTCTCCGTCTGCTCTTCAACCGATGCTCCTCATTGGTTAATAGGGCACTAATCTTAATGGGTCGGGGTTTGTCCTTCATGCCTATGTTGCAAGTAATCAACTAGTCTTCGGCTATATATTGTTGCTTCTACTGGTCTTCAAAATCTTGCCAAGCTAAATTGGAGTTGGCAATAGGATTAGGGAACTAGTACCTACTTGATAGTGGTGCACAAGTCACTGCACATGTTGAGGGAGACCATTGATCTAGTGAAGGTTGTAATTCAATGATTGCAAGAGATAATAAATCCCAATTGGCTTTCAAAAAGATGTCTTTCTCGTCATCTGTCAGCCCATCCAACATATGAACTGGTTCAACAATGTGAGTGAGAGCATGCACGTCATGAGATTGCATCGTATCTAAGGGAACCCACTATTCGTGATGCTTATACTTGACCACTAACTCCTTCTTAAACCAATCTTGTAAAACATTGGCTTGTTTAAGCCAAGGTCTGCCAAACAAGAGGTTATAGTCATACATATCCTCCCATAAATCTAATATTACAAATGTCATGGGGAAAACTACTCCTTGCAAGGTAATGGGAATATCTTTCACTAGTCCCACCGAATCAACCCAAGGTTGATTAGCCATTCTGATGAAAAACCCAACTAGTCCTATATTCATCCATCCTAGCTTTTGGCAAAGAGCATAGGTAACCAGATTAAGAGTAGAACCTCTATCACTTAAAACTTTATCTATGCAATGGTTCTTATACCACACCGTAATAAGGGGGACAATGTGGTCTACCATTTCAACTTCCAATTGTAGCATGGATACACAAGGGTCTGTTCGCTCGTCCTTTCCAACGAAATGTTGTTCAAATTGTTCCTAACTTTAGGTCCTAGTGATAAAATTTATCCAAATTGCAAGGTGATGGGAAAAGCCTCTAATACCGTCCAAAGGTCATTAGTCTTCGAGGTCTCTGTAATCATTGGAACACTTCCTACATAGGTTTAGGTGCTATTACTTTAGCCATGGATGGACTTGATTCTTGAGAGATCGAATTCGGCATTGAGAAGATTGGTTGTTCTTCAATTGCCCATTTTTGTGCTCCTTGCACCATCTGTTGTAGAGCAAAGAAGAGCAGAGGAGAAAAAAAAGGGCCCCAAAATTTTTCCAATTTGGGCACTTTATTTTTGTAACATAGTCACTTTGTAATATAGTTTTCGATGTAAATGCACTAGAGGAGTCCTCTAGATGCATATCCATAGATATCTGTATCATTACCCTTGTAAACTAGTAGGGAATTAGCCTTTTAGTCAATAAAGTTCCGGTCTCTTGTGTGAAAGGACCATTTTTAGGGCACATGTATATAAGTCATTTTGTGACTCTTTATAAAGACCTTTTGCCATTGTGAGAATCAAGAGCACATAATTTCGAATTTTTGTATTCTTCTCTCTGTATCTTCTTGCTTGTGAGCTTGCATGCATGTGTGATGCTTGAAAAGAGTGCTTTGAAGTGTTGTCTATCCATGGTAGTGCTTGTTTGCTGTTGGTAATATGTGTGCGAAGTGTAGGAAGTGCTAAAGCATAGGTAGGCTAATGCCACGGCTCAGTATTTTGCTCATAATTTGAAGCAAAAATGTCAGAATCGAGTGAAGCACCATTGGATGTGTCTTCTCAAGAGCTTCAAAATGAACCTGCTATTCGCTATATTTCAAATTTGGAGCTGAGAGAAAAGCTCAGTTTACTATTGGCTGCTGCTCTAGGTATCACGACACCATAGCCGACCATGAAAGCTTTGCATGTGATAGTTTACACTTGTTTGCATCTTTGTTTGTTCATTGACCTACACTTGAATGCATGTCCTCATACACTCGGCTAGGTTATGATACTTCTTGGATTGATAATTAAAGCTTGAATCGCCATTATAAGCACTTGTAGGGGATTGAGGTATAGTCTCTTTCTCCTCAAGTCCCTAAGTTGATAGTTAGGTACACACATTTTTTGGCACTGTTGCCAGGGAGTGTCGAGTCAAACCGAGGCATTCGTGTGATGGTGAAAGCTCTTAGCATTGAAGTGAGTAGAGGAGTTGTGAAGTTCTCTTCTTTGGTAAGTTGCTTTCATCTACGCTTACTACTTCTCACTTTTGGTGTGTGTGTAGTGAGTTGTTAGTTTAGGGAAGTGAGCTAGAGAGGGAAGTTAGAGTAGGTAGTAGAAAGGAAGAGAGTTAGGATAGGTAGGTAGGTTCAAATCCCAAGTATTTTGTTCTTTTCCTTTCAACATCTTTCAGCCTTTGTACATTTCAGAGGCTTAAAAACAAAAAAGAAGTCATTTTGAGATCACTTGTTTCCTAGTAAGTGTTGCGAGAGCGCTGATGACACGTGTCACGGAGGAGATATGGTGGCTATTGGAGCTAGAAAGAGCAAGTGGGGGTTGAAGCGAGCTTGAGGGTAGCTTTGTGAAGGTGAGCTGACCAAGTTATTGCTTTAAAAGTTCAATTTGAAGCACGACAAAACATGAGGCGACCTGGGACCGATCTCATGAGAGGTGTATCGTGGGTTTGAGTGAGATTTTTTGTGATCCAGGCACGTAGAGAAGGGTTTAGAGAAGGGTAAATAGGTACTAAGAGCACATTCATTAACTCGGTTTTTTAAAATAATTGCTTATGTGCGAGAAAATCCAAGTGTCGTGACCTCCCAAGGTCAAGTGTCATGACATCCAAGTGTCACGACCTCCCAAGGTCGAGTGTCACGACATCCAAGTGTCGTGACCTCCCAAGGTTGAGTATCGCGACATCCAGGTATCGTGTGACTTTGGGTAGAGTGTCGCAACATCCCAGTGTCGTGATCAATGCCAAGTGTCACGATATCCAAGTTTCGTGACCTCCCAAGGCCAAGTATCACGATACCCAGGTATCGTATGACATTGGGTTGAGTGTCATGATATCTAAGTGTCGTGCAGCCAAATGTTGTGATATCTAAGTGTCGCTGAGGTCAAGTGTCATGATACCCAAGTATCATGTGACATTGGGTCAAGTATCATGATATCTAAGTATTGCTGAGGTCAAGTGCCACGATATCTAAGTGTGCTGAGGTCAAGTGTCACGATACCTAGGTATCGTGTGACATTGGGTCAAGTGTCGCGATATCTAAGTGTCGTGCATCGAAGTGTCGCAATATCTAAGTGTTGATGAGGTCAAGTGTCACGATACCCAAGTATCGTGTTCAGGGCCAAGTCTCATGATATTCAGGTGTCGTGTATCGTGACTAGTCAGGTGTCGTGTGTCGACAGTCATCCAAGTGTCGAGTGTTGCCAACTGTAGGTGTCGTCAGGATCGCAAATATCATGTTCCATGGAGGCGAGATATTGTGGGAAGCCAAGTATCAAGTGTCGTCTGAAGAGCAAGTGTCATGTGTCGTGCTAGAGAATTTTAGTGATACCTCATCAAGGAGACTCCAAGTTAAGGAAATATATATATATATATATATATATATATATATATATATATATATATATATATATATATATATATATATATATATATATATATATATATATATATATATATATATATATATATAATTTGAAGAGAGTTTTGGAGCCAAGGTCTGTCTAGACTCAAATAGAGCCATTAGTGAATGAACTAATTGAGATCAGGAAGAGTCCTAGGAAGCCGAAGGAGTGTGGTATCATTTGTAGGAAGTGTACTTGAGCCTAGTATTCATTCACATTATTCTAAGACCTCAAGTGAGTATGAAGAAGAAATCATTATGACCTCAAAAGACATGCATAGCTCTATACCCATAGCAGGCCTAATGTCTATCATTGAGGGAGAGTACAGAAGCTCCTTAGAATATGTGAACACCAATCAACATGACCTACCCATCTACATAGATGGACTGAATAGATGGGCGGCAAGGTTGAAGAAAGCAAGGGGTGCTCACATAGTGCCTAGACCAGTAGTCAAGTATGTGGGAGGATTCTATATCGATAAAAGGGGGATTATGTATGCTGTCACGGAGCATCCAGAGAGTATCAATGAGCAGAGGGAAGAAGATAATACCCAAAACTCTAATGAAGAGGGACAAGAAGAACAGGTGTTAACCCCTAGAGGAAAGTCCATCATAATTAGAATTTGGAGAGGAGACCTAATTCCCCAAGATGACTCCTTAATGGATGTCTAATGGTGAATGGAATGGATCATTTACTTAAAAAAAACTCTTCATTGTGGGAAGAAGTGACAAATCTAGCCACAATCTATGAGTTACAAGATCCTGAAAATCCCTCTCACATTACTTACTTAGATAAGAATCAGAGAAGATATTGGCCCATGATTGAATTAGAGAGAGCTAGGCTGAGATATCAGAACATTCCCGTATTCCCGCCTAGGGATCAAGCCACTACTTCTCAAAATCCCCATTGAGCTCACCAAAATTCATCTTATCAGCATTCCAATCAGACACAACAATAGAGCATTCCTGTTAGGCCTCAAGTCCAGTTTGCTACACCAGGTGTTAACCCCAACTATCAAGCTCTTGCAAATGGGGAACCAAGAAATGGAATTCCCTGTTCCTAAGAGACCACCAGTAGGAAGCGATGCACGCATATCTGTAGGACATCTAGTTTTCCTTGTAATGCCAAGACCGCCAGAACCTGGAAGAAGACTAAGACCAATTCAAGTTGCCAAATGCATGAGAAGCCACTATGATGGTTCAGCTGAGCCATACAATCACATTGCTGAATTCAAGTAAGTGGTGAGAGTGGAACAAGTAGAAGACTTCTTGATCCAATATGAATCTTTTGGCCTAACCCTCACAAACACGGCCTTAGCATGGTTCCAACCCTTAGATCCTAATAATTTTCAAAACATGGAACAAGTATATCAGGAATTGATTGAGGAATTGTCTAAGACTGGAATAAAAAACAACTCTTCATCATTAATTCATAGTTTCAAGCAGTCGCCTACAGAATCAGAGAGGTTAACAGCGAGACGATTCAAGCAATATGTGGATAGATGTCCTGCAGAAGAGAGACCCACCCAAAATAAAATGGTCTCATTATTCTTGGAAGGATTGGTGAATGGGTCATTGAGATCCTTAGTATATGTGAAGAGATCCCAAAGATAACAAGATGCCATGAAGGAGTGTATCGATCTAGAAGACAATCTAGTTGAACACTTAAAAATACCTCAAGGAAGTGTTAAGATTGAGGATAGTGCTAGCAGTACTTCCAATCCCAGGAACAACGTAGAAGAGATAGCCGATTTAGTGGCTAAGAAGCTGAATGTTCAAGGATAGAGGAATTATCCTAACAACCCTATGAGAGTGCCTATGCTCAGGAGATGCGTTCACTTTGGAGGTGACCACCCTTCTCATTTTTGTGCAATAGGGGAACTATCCCATCACCTCCATATGCCTACAACAGACCACCCATCCAGGGCCCAACTCATTATTGTAGCATAGAGCAAAGGTACACAAATCATAGTATGGAGAATTAGCCTTACAATCGACAACCAAGACCTACATAACCACCATTTAGACCTTATGGATACCCCCGAGAGATCAAGGAGGAGAACACTACAAGAAAAAGGGGGGCGTAGCGACGCCCCCGAATCGGAAAAAAAACGGAACCGTCGCTTATGTGATGCGCTCATCGCATAAGCGACGGTACGAATTTCGATTTTTTTTTTGTCCGACCCCCGTCGCCTAAGCGACGCTAGAGTCGCTCATGCGATGCTATTTAAAAAGCATCGCTAGCACCGTCGCTCCCTAGCGATGAACTCAACGACTCTGGCAAACTGCAGAGCGTCGCATATGCGACGCTCTGGAATGTAAAAAAAAAAAATTGATTTCTCCCGGCACATTTGTGCCGGGACTTGGACGCGAGCAAGAAGAGAGAGACCGAGAGAGAGAGAGAGAGAGAGAGAGAGAGAGAGAGAGAGAGAGAGAGAGAGAGAGAGAGAGAGAGAGAGAGAGAGAGAGAGAGAGAGAGAGAGAGAGAGAGAGAGAGAGAGCGCACGTGCGAGAGGGAGAGAGAGAGAGAATGAGACCATTGGCAGGTATGCGCACACACACACACACTTACACACACATACATATGTACACACACATATACACACATAGACACACACACACATACACATAGACACACACACACATACACACAAATACACACAAATACACACACATATACACACATACACAATGCATAATGCATACACATACACATGCACACATAATGCATACACATGCACACACATATACATGCATAATTCACATGCATACATACACATACATAATGCATATGCATACATAATGCACAGGCATACATACACATACATAATGCATACACACACATATGCATACATCATGCATACACACACATACACACATATGCATACATACACACATAGACACATACACACATAGACACATACACACATAGACACATAGACACACATAGACACATACACACACATAAACACATACACACTCATAGACACACACACATACACATAGACGTGCACACACATACACACACATATACACACACATACACACATAGACACATACACACATAATGATGCATTCACACACATACACATGCATACACACATAGACACACATATACACACACACATCCAAACATACACACTCATAGACACACATAATGATGCATTCACACACATACACATGCATACACACATAGACACACATATACACTTACACATCCAAACATACACACTCATAGACACACATTCATACACACACACATCCAAACATACACACTCATAGACACACACACATACACATAGACGCGCACACACATACACACACATAGACGCGCACACACATACACACACATATACACACACAGACACATACACACATAATGATGCATTCACACACATACACATGCATACACACATAGACACACATATACACACACATACACACACACATACACACACATATATGCATACACACACACATAGAGAGACATACACACACATACACATACATGCATACATATGCATACATAATGTATATGCATACATACATTACCATAGACACACACACACACACATATACACACACACAAACACACATAGACACTTACACACATAATGATGCATACACACACATACACATGCATACACACATACAAACACATATACACACACACATACACACATAGACACATACACACGTAATGATGCATACACACATACACATGCATACATAGACACACATAATGATGCATACAGACACATACACATGCATACACACACATATGCATACATACATGCATACACATACACACATAGACACATACACACACATAGATACATACATACACATAAACACATACACACTCATAAACACACACACATACACATAGACACACACACACACACATATACACACACAAACACACATAGACACTTACACACTTAATGATGCATACACACACATACACATGCATACACACATACAAACACATATACACACACACATACACACATAGACACATACACACGTAATGATGCATACACACATACACATGCATACATAGACACACATAATGATGCATACACACACATACATATGCATACACACACATATGCATACATACATGCATACACATACACACATAGACACATACACACACATAGATACATACATATACATAAACACATACACACTCATATACACACACACATACACATAGACAACACACACATATACATACACACATACACACATAATGATGCATACACACACATACACATGCATACACACACATATGCATACATACATGCATACACATACACACATAGACACATACACACACATAGATACATACATACACATACACACTCATAAACACACACACATACACATAGACACACACACACACACACACAAACACACATAGACAGACACTTAGACACATAATGATGCATACACACACATACACATGCATACACACATACAAACACATATACACACACACATACACACATAGACACATACACACGTAATGATGCATACACACATACATATGCATACATAGACACACATAATGATGCATACACACACATATGCATACATACATGCATACACATACACACATAGACACATAGACACACATAGATACATACATATACATAAACACATACACACTAATAGACACACACACATACACATAGACAACACACACATACACACATAGACACATACACACATAGACACATACACACATAATGATGCATACACACACATACACATGCATACACACACATATGCATACATACATGCATACACATACACACACATAGATACATACATACATATAAACACACACACTCATAGACACACACACATACACATAGACACACACACACACACATATACACACACACAAACACACATAGACACTTACACACATAATGATGCATACACACACATACACATGCTGACACACATACAAACACATATACACACACATACACACATACACACATAGACACACACACACATAATGATGCATACACACATACACATGCATACATAGACACACATAATGATGCATACACACACATACGCATGCATACATACACATATGCATACATACATGCATACACATACACACATAGACACATACACACATAGATACATACATACACATAAACACATACACACTCATAAACACACACACATACACATAGACACACACACACACACAAACACACATAGACACTTACACACATAATGATGCATACACACACATACACATGCATACACACATACAAACACATATACACACACACATACACACATAGACACATACACATGTAATGATGCATACACACATACACATGCATATATAGACACACATAATGATGCATACACACACATACATATGCATACACACACATATGCATACATACATGCATACACATACACACAGACACATACACACACATAGATACATACATATACATAAACACATACACACTCATACTCACACATACACATACATGCATATATATATACATACATAATGCATATGCATATGCATACATACATACATACATGCATACATACACACAGACATATACACAAACATACACACATACATATACACACACATAGACACATATACACATAATGATGCATACACACACATACACATGCATACACACATATACACACACATACATACACACACATGCATACATACACATACTTAATGCATACACATTTACATATGTACACGTATATATATTGATTTCTAACCATTTTGTTTTATATGTTAGGTATTATGGACCCCAGTAGAGAGAGAAAGGCGAAACTCACTCTCATAAAAAGTCTTATGAGAGCAAGAGTTCCGTCTGATACTCTAGGGGCCATAATGCGGGACTACGCAGAGATGTCTGATGAGGAGCTGAATTATACAATCCAGATGCTTATGCGATCAGACGAGGGCTCTTCTGCGGCTCCGCATGCAGGAAGAGAGCTATCTGCTCATAGGTATGTTTTTTTCATAAACTTTTTTAATGATATTATAACACATATTTTTATTTATTTCTATCTATCTATTTTCAGGACACCTATACCACCTCCAGCACGTGATAGCAGAGCAGAGACGTTGCCTATGAGGACATGCATAGGCACGTTAGGACTAGAGTGCGACATAGAGCCAGAGGGGAACATTGTATACATAGGAAATGGATTGGAGTTCAAGAGAAGAATGCGCGCACTATGCGACTCTTACCTGCGCTTTGTCCACTTACCGTGGAAGTAAGTAAAAGTTTTACATATAAATTGAAATATATATCTTATGTTTTATTTACATTATGTTTTTTATTTTTGTAGTGAGCATGATGAGAGGGATAAAAAGTACGTGCTCAGTTCACTTGAGACGGAGTTTGAGACAGGATGGTCGCTTAAGTGGTGTTTAAAAGAGATGGGGACACTTATGGCTCATCGTCGCGACAATGCACGGTATGTATGTATATGTGAGAGAGAGAGAGAGAGAGAGAGAGAGAGAGAGAACACTAATCTTGATATTAGGGTTTTGAAATCCCTAATTTAAAAACTCTAATTCAACCTTTTAGCCATATGTTTGAAGTATATGTACACCTCCGACGTCCTTATACTAGAGAGATGTCTCTCCTCCCAACCTTATGCCTCTATATATAGCTACTCGAATCAACGAGGATCATAATATATGTAAAGTTATATACACATCATGTAGATAGGATACATAAATATAAAATGGAGTAGATATATTATGCATCACACATACATGCCTAAATGCACACATTATTAGATATATACATACTAACATATTTACATGTACATATTTACACATACATGTACATGCCTACATGCACACATAAACATATATATACATGCATACATATTTACATGTACATATTTACACATAGACACATATACATGTACACAATTATAAACACTTGCATATATTACATACATGAATACATGAATATTTTACATAAATGCATATGCATATATACACATATGCATATTTAACACATGTATACATATATCACACACATGCAAACACATACATATACATGAAATACATATATATGCATACTAACATATGTATACATATAATACACATGAATACACACACATATGCATACATACATGATAAAAATTTACTCCTCGAAGATAAAGCTATATATAAAATAATTAGACATACCCCCGAGCTTCATGTTCTAACTTAGAAGAACATGATTTCATCTCTCTAGTAGGATTCATCGTTATTCAAGTTAATTAAAAAAACCTATTATCTGATATCCATTCAGAAGCTTCAAGTTATTGATCGATAACTAGAGTAGAATTTACTATCATCGATGACTAGAGTAGAATTTACTATCTAATCTGCTCATATGTTTTCATTATTGCCA